>MU375944.1:0-296062 GCA_022495235.1 Xylaria curta
CAAATAAAATAATTATATTATTATTTTGTTTATTTTATTTTAAAATTTTTATAGTTTAAATATTTATATATATAAACATATAAAGCAATTTTAAATATTTATATTTATAAAGTTTTATTAAATATATTAACAAGCTTATTTATTATAAGCTTTTTAATATAGCTAGCTTGTTTATATTTTAATATATTTTTTAATTAAATTAAAAAGTGCATTTATAAGTGGGGCGCTTTATTATATATAATTAATAATATTTTAAACATTATTTTTAATATTTTTAAAAGCTTATTAATAAATATTAAAATAATATAGCTTTTAATTAAACTTAATAAAAAAAAAAGCTTAATTTTTAAAAACTTTAATAATAAGCGTTATATAACCTGTTTTTAAATATTAAAAAAAACTTTATAAAGTAATTGTTTTTTAAATAATTAAAAAGCTTATTATTATATTTATACTTATACTTATATTTATATTTACATTTATATTTATATTAATTAAAGCTTTTAATTATTTTGTTTAATATAATATATGCTTATAAAAGCCTATAAAAAAACCTAAAAAAAAATTAAAAAAGGCTAAAAATAAAGCTATAAAAGCTATTAAAAAAGCTTAAAGAAATTAAGCGTTTATATATATAATTAATTAGTTTATTAAAATTAACAAAGTTTTGTTTTATGCTTAATAATTTAATAAAAATTTTTAAAAGGTTTATATTTAATATAAATAAAAACAAAAACACTTTTAAAAAAAATAACACTTAATAATATTTATTATATAAACAGCTTATATAAAAATATTTTATATATTTTATATATAAATATTTTTATATATTTTTTTAATATATTATTTTTTAGTTTAATATTTAAACTTTATTTATTAAAATATTATTTTTAATTTGTTTTAAATTAAAATATTATAATATTTTTAAAAAAGTTTTTTATTAAATATTTATTTATTAAGCTATTTAAATTTTATATTAATATTTTAAATTTTTTTATTATTAAAAAATATATAAAAGCTTTTTAATAGTTTATTTTTTTAAAAAACCTTTAAGTTTTTAAATAATATTTTAATATAAATAATTTTTTTTATAGTTTAATTTTTTATTTTATAAAGCTTGCTAAGCTTTTATAAAATTATAAAACTATACTATTTATAAAAAGTTATAAAAAAAAAATTATTAATAAAAACTTTAATTATTATAAATATTATATATATATTATTAATAGGAACCCCTAGGGGGTCCATGCCTGGGTGCAGGTAGAGACAGGGGACACCCCCCTTCGGGGGTGGCACCTGGCAACACCTGCCACACAGGCAGCCCACACAAGAATATCTTGTGTGCTCTGCATACAATATTCTTGTGTGTTTTCTTAATATATTATCTTTTAGTTTAATACCCAGACTTTGTTTATTAATTATTAATTATAATTTAATATTAATTAAATTAAAATTATTTTATATTTTATAAAAAGTTATTTATAATAAAATTATTATATATTATTATAATTTTAATTATGTTTTATATTTTTAAATTAATATTATTTATAAATATAAATTTAAAGTTATAATATTTTATATTATATAAAATTATAAATAAATAAATAATTTTATATTAATAATAAAAATAAAACTTATAATATATTTAAATTGTTTTTTTTTATTAATAAAAATTTATTATAGTTTTTTAAAATTAAAAATAATATATTTTATATAAATAATTAAAAAGTTATAAATAATAATATATTTTAATAAATATTTAATTATTATTTTAATAAATTATTAATTAATAAAAAGCATTATTAATTAAATTTTTTTTAATATATTAATAATAAATAAATTTAATGTTTATTTAATTAATTTATTTATTTATTTATTTTAATATAATTATTAAGTGATACAAAAAGCTAGAGGGGGTCCCTCCGGAGGAGGGTCCACAGCCACAGCGTGGCTGTGATGGCTGGATCTATAGATTAAATAAGACCTTTGAGAAAAGGTTAAAGCTGGTGCCTGCGGCACAGCCCACCTTTTTCTCCCTTTTAGAGGGTATTATAATATACAGACTTAATATTACCTCACTACTTTTAGCAAACTATGCTATTAAGTTTATTATATATTTAATTATTTTAATTATATATTTAATATATTAAGCTGTTTTATTATAATAATAAATATTATAAATAAATTTAATAAATTAAAATAATTAAATAAAACTATAATATTAAATTTTATATAAAATATAATAAAATATATAACTTAAATAATAATAAACAAAAAATAAAAGCAAAATTTTTAATTAATATATAAAACAAACTTTTATTATTATAAAATTTTTAATAAGCTATATTATAAATAAAACTAAAAAATATATAATAATAAAAATATTATAATTTTTTAAAAAATTAAATATTTTTTTTATATTATAAATAATTTAATTTATAACTTATATAAAAATATTAAATAACTTTATATTTTATATATAATATATTAATAAATATTTAAAATAATATATAATAAAAAATATTATTTTAATTTAAAATAAATAATAAAAAATTTTAAATTATATTTAATTTATTATAAATTATAATTAATAAAAAAATATTATAAATATTACTTTAAATATAACTTTAATTATATTAATTAATAAAAACTAATAAATAATTTTTGTTTTATTTATTTTAAACATTTTTTATTTATATAAATTATTATAATTAATTTTATATTAATATTATTATATATTAAATTTATAAATATATTTTAATAATTTATTAATTAATTATATTATAAATAATATAATTATATAATAATAATATTATATTATATATTTAAATAAATATTATTTATTTTTAAAAATAAAAAATATATTATTAAAAATTAAGCTATAACTTTAATTAAATAATTATTATTATATAATTAAAAAATTTTAAAAAAAATTATTTTTAATTATAATTATAAGTTTATTTTTAATTTATAAAAAAATATATAAAAAATATTAAATATAAAGCTTTTAATAATTATTGCTTATTATTTATAAATAAATAAATTATTAAAATATAAAAATTAAATAATTAAAATTATAATTAAATATTATAATTATATATATTTTAAATTTAATTAAATTAAACTTATATTTATTTTATAATAAAACTTAAATTTTATATATTTTTAAATTATATAATTTATTTTTTATAAATAATTAATTTAAGTTTAAATTATTTAAACTTTTTAATTTTATTATTAATTAAATAAATAATTATATATTTAATAAAATTTAAACTTTTTATAATTATTTATAATAAAATATTAAATTAATTATAAACTTTATTATAATAAAAATTAAATAATAATTTAATTAAAAATATTAATTTTTAAATTCTTTTTTTAATAATAAGGTTTTTTTATAATTATATAATAAATATTATTTATTTAATAACTTTTTAAAAAAATATTTATAATAATATATTAAATTTTAAATAATTAAATATAAAATTAATAATTTAATATATAAATTAAATTTTTTTAAATATTATTAAATTTATTTTATTATTTTTATAGCTTATTTTTAATTTATAAAAAATAAAAAAAACTTATTTAAATAAATTATACTTTTATTAAGCTTTATTAAAGCTAATTAATATTTTAATAATAATAAAAACAATATTTATAAAGTTAAAATTATTATAAATTATTAATTAAATTATAAAAAAAATAGTTTTAATTATTTTATTAAATAAAAAAATTAAAAATATAAATATAATTAATAATATTTTAAACATTATTTTTATTATTTTTAAAAGCTTATTAATAAATATTAAAAATAATATAGCTTTTAATTAAATTTTATAAAAAAAAAAACTTAGTTTTTTAAAACCTTTATAATAAGCGCTAAATAGCCCGTTAACACAAGATTATAAAGGGTAATACGTAGTGTTTATTGTAGTAATGCTTCTAATAATGTATTAAGGTAAGTGTGTGGCCGAAGGCCACTGCCACGGACCACCCACCTTAAGTGGGTGGGTCTCCAGCCCACCAGCCACTGCGTGGCTTATAACCCCTTACCACTCCGTATTAAGTGCCGCACACACAAACAAAAGCTATTGTCCTCAATAGTAGCCACCCACCAAATCCACTAAATGGTTTGTATAAGTTTATATAAGTTTATACGAGCAGGTTATTAAAAGTAAGAACGGCAACGTGGTTATTAAAAAAGTTAAAACGGCAACATTATAGTTATAACAAACAGCTAGCAAAAACGTTGTATTATATTATTGTAAGGTTTAATTGCTGCAAAGCTTATATAGTTTAAAATCCTAAATAACAGCTTATTTAAAGCATATAAAGCCTGCCTTTTTATATAGCCGTAATATTATGTACTTGTGCTTTTTAGTAATACTAGTGGCGCAGGGTTTATTAAGTAAAAGATTCGTAAAAATATTTAGTTATTAACAGCAACAGCGTAATTATTATATTTAATCGGGTACCTAGATTCGCTTTTTAAAGTACGTGCTACCAGCAAACAATAAAGTCTTTTTTAACCACAAGAATCTCTATAAAAACAACTTGGGTTAGTTTGTAAAAGCAAACAGCTTAAATTTACAACTACTATATAATTTAACGTTTAAATAAATACCTTAATTTGCTGTATAAACAACTACATTATAGTTGTTATAATCTTAGTTGTTTATAATAAAAGCACCACTTAACACAAAATTATAAAAGGTGTAATATATAATGTTTATTATAATAATACTTTTAATAATTATTAAAATAAATAATAGCTAAAAGTTATTGCTACAAACTATTTATTTTAAATAAGTGGGTCTTTAGCTTATTAGCTACTATGTGGCTTATAACTTTTTATTACTTTATATTATTTATTTTTAAATATAAAAAAAAGCTTTATAAAATGGTTGCTTTTTTAATAATTGCTTTTTTAATAGTTGTTTTTTTAATAATTAAAAAACTTATTATTATAATAATATTAATTAACTTTTTAGCTTTAATTAAAGTATTTAATTATTTTATATAATATAATATTTGCTTATAAAAACTTAAAAAAAAAAAAAGCAAAAAAAAAAAAAAAGCTTAAAATTAAGCGTTTTTATATAATTAATTTATTAAAGTTAATAAAGATTTTTTTTTATATTTAATAATTTAATAAAAACCTTTAAAAAGTTTATATTTAATATAAATAAAAATAAAAACACTTTTAAAAAAAGTAACATTTAATAATATTTATTATATAAACAACATTTTATATAAAAATATTTTATATATTTTATATATAATATTTTTATATGTTTTTTTTAATATATTATTTTTTAGTTTAATATTTAAACTTTATTTATTATTATTATTAATAAATTAATTTATTAATAAATAATATATTAACTTTATTATTATTTTAAGCTTAATATATTTATTTTTTTTTAAAAAATAAATAATTATAAAATTTAAAGTTTTTATATAAAGTTTTTATAATAAATTTAAAATGTTTTTAGTTTTTTATAAAAATTTAACATTTATATTTATAATTAATAAAAAATAATAAATATATTATTATAATATTATATTAAATTATAAAATAATTATTTATTATTTTATTTTAAAATTAAAATAAAGCAGCTTTTATAATTTAATGCTTTTATAAAACGTTTTATTTATTATAAACTAAAGATTAACTATAGTTATTTACTTTTAAAGCCCGCAAAATTTAAAGCAATAGCGTAATTTAAAGCAAAACTATATTATATATAATATTTATTCTTAAAATGTTATAACAAGAGGACTAATAAAAGGGATAATAAATAACGAACTTAACGTATTAGTGTGATAACTGCGTTGTCCACAGCAACTTAGTAGTACAGCCGGTGGGTGGCACCATTACCTTTCCGCTAAAAGGGATCAGAATAACCAAGGTGGCAGACCTTGGCTATTGTTGCTACATATGGTGTCACACGGCTACAGCTGTATATATTTTACCAGCTGCCGCGGACCTGTTAAGACATGGCAAAAGCCACCGCCGATACCGCAGTTTAAATTAGGTTAGGCAGTAAACATATTCATCCCTAGATTCTTAGGTATAAGTAATTATAAAAGGCGCGTGCCCGCAAAAAAGAAACTTAAACCTTAAGGACCCTTTAAACCTAAAGAGAATTATTAGCTAAATAAAGCATTATATTCTTGTTTTAAGCCTTTTAGTATAACTTTTATCATATATAATTAATTATTACTTTGTTATAGCTAAAAGTGTAATAATTAATAAATATAGCTAAGTTATTATTTTTAGTTACTTATTAATTAAAAAGTTGATTATTATATTATAATTAATTAATATTTAAAAAGTTATATATATAAAGTTTTTAAAATTAAAAAAATAAACAAATTAAATTTATATAATTTTAATAATTATATAACATTAATAAAAAATATAAAAAATAATAAACATAATAATTATATATATATTAAATAAAATAATATATTAAAAATTAATATAAAAAGCTAAAAAAAGTTTTTTTTAAAAAAAGGTTTATAATTATAACATAATTATAATAGCTAGATTTATAAATTAAATAAAACCTTTAAAAAAAAGTTAAAGCTAATATTTATAATATAACTTATTTTTTTTTTTTTTAAAAAAATATTATAATATATAAACTTAATATTGCTTTATTATTTTTAATAATTTATATTAAAAATATTAATTAATTTATTAAATAACTTATTTAATTTATATATTTAATTTTAAAATTTAATAATATATTTTAATAAAAATTAAAACTTTTTATAAAATTATATTAAATTTATTTTTTGTTTTAAAATTTAAAATAAAATTAAAAAATATAATTAAATATAATATAAATATTTATTTTAATTATAAATATTTTTATTATAACTTTAAGTTATATATAAATTTATAAATAGTTAATATATAAAATTAAAGCTATAAATTTACAAATTAATTAATTGCTTTATTATATAAAAAGCAATAAATAATAACATTATTCACTAAAAATATACGGCCGTAAAAAATACTTTGCTGCTTAAAAAATTTATATATAATTATTTGCTTTTATAAATATTTTTAACTTTTTTTTTTTTTTTTTTCAAGTAAATTATTTTTTTAATAATAAAAATATATTAATGCTTAAATTATTTCGCCCTTGTTGCCTTAGTTATAATTTTATAAAAATTATATATATTAATTAAAGCTTAAAAATTTATATAATATTGTTTTTTTAATTAATTATATAATTTAATATTATTTATTACTTTTAAATTAAAAAAGCTATTAAAGCTTTATTATATAAAAAATTAAAAACTAACTTATTTTAATTTCTTTTTATATATTTAATATAAGTTGTACTGCATATTTTACTATAAAGTAAAATGAAACTATTGTTGGATAACTGTTTGTAGTGAAACAAGCAGGGCGGGGGCCAAAAAGGCCAAACACAAAGCATTTGCCCACTAGCAGAATCGAACCGCTGATCTTGTCATGGCATCTAGTGGGAAGGTCCTTCATGAACTTGTCTACTGGTGACACGCTATACCACTTAGCCAAGCGGGCGCTGAGCTGCTTAGCATTGGAATAGGTAGTGTGGTAATGTCATAAAATAAAAGAGAAGAGCCTGGAATAATACTCCAGCATAACTCGAATTGCTCGAAGAATGCGAGGGCTGTTCTCTGTTGTTATGAGCGCGGACTACGATTAGCGTTGTAGGTGATATCCACCTACTTGAAAAGGTGATACACATGGATGCTGGCTATGTATTAATCGTAGTGTTGGCTGAGCACGTGTCTCTAGTGCTAAATCCGATATCCAGCACAGTTATATCAAGTGTGAAATGATACATTAACGAGAACATGCTAGTTCTAGTATATATAGTAGTTAACAGTGGAATCTAGTTCTTAAGTTGGATTGGAAGGTCACCTATCGCAAGGCGACGGAGAGGATTTGAGTTAGTAGCAGTACAACCAAATCCTTTCAGATTCTGCTGTGTAGACTTTGTTGGTAATTATGCATCGCACTAGGACAAGTCAGCCTGACAGATGATTCCGGTGCCTATTTAGCTATAAATATTTCTTTAGGCTTAAGATTAGCTGCAAAACATACTATTAGGTCGCAAACATATTAGAAAGGGGATGGCATGAGATCGTGATATTTCTTGCGAGTTATGGGCTTTCATAATTCCTAAGTACAAAGGGGCTTATTTCAAAACGAGACTAACATATTATTGTTAGTTGACATCTAGATCTATCGGCCTAGATATTGCCTGCATCAATATGAATGTCTAGAGCGCTTATTGATTTTACTTTGGGGTCGTGAGCGGGGAGGGGAGAGCGGAGCTAGAACGTTAAGTTACAGACCTAGCAACACATGCACAGAAACAAGGCTTAAGTAACCGTCTGACAGTGAAACAAATTACTAACGTTGTGCGGTTTTAATTGTATTTCTTTGCGCTGCACAACACCTAACCTGATCGGGTCTATATTTCTCTTCTCCAGTTCGCCCCTAACCCATAAGAGCAAAAGATGAAGTACGAAAACCGTAAGCCGACTGCGAAATGCACGATGAATCTAGATAGGTTCTTAAGCTCCAGAAATTGATGAATGGAGAGAAAAAAGGAACAGGCCAGGAAGATACAGAGAATGTAGGGAACCAAAAAATTTTAGACTGTGAATGTAGTTTGGAATACAGAACAGAACTAGGATTGTTTACCAACAATAAAATTGAATATTATTCTCAAGGCAGAACAGTCAGTACTACCCTTGACGATGCACAGCGCATTTCTCGGGATGTCGAGCTGATCCCCAAGAAGCCTTTGAATCGAAGTCTAAAGGAATAAGTGGCTGTCATAGCTATATGGGAGTTGCGAGGAATGATTTTCAACTACACTAAGGGTTCGATAACTTCATTAGCCGTTTTCGTCGGTGGCATTTCTCCGTCAATTTTGTCAGCAGTAAGAGCTATCCAATCTTCCCCATCTCTCGGTGGACAAGTACCCCAATGCTGCCCCGAAATGGAGTGTTTAGTCAATCACGAAAATGGGGAAACTTACCATCAGAAATGCTATCGTACTCCTACTCTACAGGGTATATTCCAGCGCCGGAGCATTTGCTCCGCGAGTCATGAATAACCAGGAGGTCAAAGGTTGAACTATAACTGACTCGGGCACTCAAGTATAGGAGCGATCATACCTATTCGGCGAATAGCAGGTGCGGAGTTTTGAAGGAATCTAGTAGATATTCCTGATCTTGATAGTGATTCGAGGACGTCAAGAGACAACCCAATGACGGGGCGGTGGTTAATGCGTGGGACCCGACTGAATATCCTAGTAGTGACAGAAGCTAATACGTTGCACAAGCTACGTGGCACGAGACCCTCTCGTTCTTGACAACTTTGGTTATTCGCCAGTGAATCATCCTTGAAGAGGTTAGATACAGGACTAAGAGAGTTGGATTATCGAAGTCGGCGTGCTGCAAAGTCTTCGAGGTGACTGACTCACGGCGAGTATCCATGCACGCCAATCTAGATGCGAAACACCTTCGTAATACTGCGAATGGTTTTTGCCCAAGAAGTCCGATCCTTGACGGTATCAGGCTTGTCAGGCTGAGAGCAGGTGGCGATATTCGGTATAGGTGTAATATGTAAGGACCGTTACTGAAGCGTCAAAAAAAAAGTAGAGTGGCGTCCGCTGCTGGGTCTTCTAAGACATGATAAAAAGCTCGTATTCGTGACAAGTGACGATCTTCAACAAGAAGCAAGGCAGCAGTGTCCAGCATGGCGCACAACTCGGCTCAACTAATTGTACGGAGAGGGGTTTCTCTAAGAGCAATTGAGGTAAATCGCCACCGTGTTGGCCATTCGGCCTCACCGTCTTTTACATGCGAGGGGATAAAAATGAGA
The DNA here is from genome assembly GCA_022495235.1 of Xylaria curta. Lineage (NCBI taxonomy): Eukaryota > Fungi > Ascomycota > Sordariomycetes > Xylariales > Xylariaceae > Xylaria > Xylaria curta. The sequence continues at coordinate 9,911 of MU375944.1, forward strand.
AGCGATATCCGAGTTAGAATACTTCCATGGCGTGCAGTCTGATATCGCGCTGTCACATGATTGGAAACACGAGAACAACATGGTATTTGCAGTGCGATGGCCAATAGAATCAGAGGTGCACTACTGAAGCTCAAGTGATCTAACGTGTATAGGCCAAGTACTGTCGGCCGCAGTGGTGCTAATAGCAGGGGCAAGGGAAAATGAACCCGGCTGAGTAGTGGGGGTAATGTAATGCTTTCTAGATGGGTTAACTCGGCATATAGTGTAAGTAAATACTGTAACGAAGATGCGGGAAGAACTCCTTTTAGAACATTTAGCATAGGCGAATTAAAAAGCCGTTGGTTGTTGGGAATCCAGCCAGTCGGTAGAAAAGACTGGGGCCATGACGTTGCATTTCGGGTTCTGTTCCGGTAAACAGGGTTCGTCTTGCAGTCGTTTGGCATTGTCAATCCCCTAATTAGAGCCTCTAATGGTACTCCAATGGTAAAGTTCGGTTCATCCCGTTTGCAATGGATCTGTGATGGATGATAGAGAGACGGTAGTCGAGCTTGAACTACTTAGTACCCAGGTACCTTGTAGATTGTGAGGTACTGCTTGCTCAATAACTCATGACGTCAGTATGCTCCTGGTTGGTGACCTGTCGCCCGCAAGCATTATGGCGATTACATCTCGGTCGCATCGCTGTGTATACCATACCAACTGCTCGTCGTGGGTTGTTGGAGTCATCTCGAATATCGTCGAAAAGTAGCAAGTGATGTTGAATGGTGTAGGTACATTACCGATCCAATCATTTAGGTGGACCGGGTACCTCGAACGGCCGCATGCCCTTACGGTACTATAAAGTACATACTTTGTACAGGTAATAATGCATTTTGCCGACTTCGGTATGAGCGCGGTGCTATATTCAAGAGCGTTTCTGCTTACGAGTTCGATTTGTACACAAACTGAAATGTAATGGAGACGTTGAAGATGTCAAGATGTCATGTGGTTGCGACTTACACTAGACTAGATATTTTGCAGGGGCCCCTGTCGAGGTCTAGACGGGCCGTTTCATGGTACGCGTGGCATTAGGTGTTGACTTCAACTGCGCCACATTTGTGGCGCTGATAACCATTTGCCACAAGGCCACTTCGCTTCTGCGCTGTGGCTGTTTCAACTGGGTTAACGTACGAAGGGTCTGTCGATCATTCGCGGCCTAGGGGTCTGACTGCCGAGACATGATCCAAAAATATACTCTACAGAGTACTTTACATGGTTTGTTTCACCGGTTGTCTCGGTGGGAAAAAAAGAAAGGGAATCAGGGATGCCGAGGCCGATGTTCTAGCGTTCAACTAGATTAGAACTGTCTCTTTTGAAGGGCTTGAAATTGCCACTTGTTCGTTGGGGGACTACTGTGGCTCTGCTTGGCCAACAAATTGCTACACGAACATCCCAGTAAAAGACAGATGTGGTGGCCCCTTTGTCTCGAAGTTCGACTGTGGTATGTTGTAGAATTTCTTGATAAGCAAGACCCGTCATATCCACAAGGGCATACCCATGGTAGCCGTTCGTCGGAACCGATGCAAGTAAGTACGTAGAGGATCGATCGCGCTTAGATGCACGAGGCCCTAGTTAGGTTGTGGCTTCTGAGGGTCTTGGGGTAAAAGCCAATTTCGGGCTCCTCTCTGATAAACCCCTAATTGGTTCGTTTGCCCGTTGGCCGCTAAGTACCAAGGCGCGTGTGTACCCTACGCTAACCCGCGTAACATTTTAATGCGAGTTCATCATTATCACTAACACCGCATTTGCAGCCTTGCCATCAGCTCTTCGCCCTTTGGTTCCGATGTGCCTGCCAAGATATTAAGAGAAGACAGGTGGTTGCAACGTGGGCAGATAAAAACACCACTCATGAAAAATGATTGCTCGGTACCGATGACGCTCACATGTATAATCATGTTGTCCCAGCTTATTTTAGGATATCAGTGAGGTATGAAGGTTTGAGTTTTCCACATTTGCTATCGCCAGGGTGATGACACCTCGGAAGAAGAACCGCAGTAGATAGGTGTGGTCTTCTGATGTGGCAATGCATAGGTCAATGGGTGAGCACAGCCATAGTCCACGCACTCCCCACGCGCATGTACTGTGTTGTAACCGAGCGAGGCGCGAGGCTGTCTCGATAGTCGCCACACTTTAGTCTCCATAGTCCGTAGTTGTAGTCATGCAAATGATGGTTAGAGGCTAAACGGGGCGTCTTGGTTTTAATGTTCCCCGTAACTGAATCCATTGCCAAGGGTGGTTTGTTCCGGGCGGCCCGCATATGACCGGAGCAGGGGCAGTGAGCTCTTTGCAGGGTGAGAACATCAATTCAACTACTAGTACCTGACTATGCAAATTTCCTGGGGAGATGTACCGGCGCCCTGTTCAGGATACATTGGACCGATTTGAAGGGTTCAATGCATAAGAGGGGATCGGCAAGGAAAGGCGATCCAGAAGCAGCGCAACGAAAAATCCCGGACGACCAAAGGGAAAAAAGGTAGCAGCTAAAATGGTAAGCGCCGGGAGCCGTTGCAGCCTATCAGACACTTGCAGGAGCTTTTGCTCCGGCCTCAATCCTCTCAATGATTACACACAAGACAGAAAAAAATGTAGTATTGTTGAAGCAAGAGGTGAATATTGATTGCTTGTTGCCTTGAAAATGATGGAAGTCATTACTCCTGTCTGATCTATGCGCCTCGGCTGCAAGCTGTGAGTTACGAATCTGATCCCTGTTGTTTGCCACAACCGCTCATCATATAGACTCTTTAAACTTGATGTGCTTGCCTGCCTGCCTGACTGTTGGTTTACGGTGGCATATGCCCAGTATATGCGCGACTGCACTTGTCTATGATATCCTCAAGTTTCCTCCTATGCATCAAAACACGCGGACTACCAGGTTCTAGCCACAGATTAACGGATGCACGCCGAATCATCAATCGTCATAACAAGGGCCCTTTACGAGACCATACACGCCGTTGTTGTTCGTTGGCACTGCTCAGTTCACAGTTTTAATGTGCACTGAGCACGTCTCAGAGTGCCCTGTTTGTGGGAAAGAATATCTCGTGTTCGTCGAGTTCTGCCGGCACTTTCACCCACCACTTTTGCGCTGCCCTGCGGGTACCGTCCAGGAAAATGAAGACATGGAAGAAGGACGCTGCCCGAGTCCCGTCTGTCCATATAGCCGCACGGGGGGTTGTAACGTCAGTTAACCCCGAAGAGGAGCGAAATGAAGTCTTTGGCCTGGGCATCAATTTCCACAAATTTGAGAGTATTTACAGTTTTCGAGTACTCTCGACACCTACTTCGGCGAACTGATCTACTCCTTGGTAATTCGGAACCTCGAAGTCGTACTTCTTTGCGATTGCTGGAGACACGAATCTGATGATTCATCAGTTTCGACCAGCCTATCCACTTGAGAGTAAGAATACTCACCGCCCTCCAATGAAATGCCGACCCTTAAAATGCCGAACCAGAGGCTTGGGTGCTGTAAGACTGACTAGGTATGCAGGGTTGAACTTGCTTCCTAGACCAGATTGTGGTGGGCCATTCTCAATATCCCAAGAAGACGGCGCGTCAACGGAGGTGACGGGGATTTTGGTTTCTTCGAGGGCCTTGATTACCGCGGGAAACGGCTCACGAACCTCGCCCGAAAAGCTGAAGCCTTCCCCGCATAAGCATTACGATATCATGACCACACGGATCTGAGAATTTACCGAAGACGGCATCCACAATATGATCCGCTGATTTTAAAGCCGAAGTGAAGTCGTCCACGAAAGCGACTTCTAAATCTTCCAGTTGCTTGGCAAGTCGCTGTGCGAAAGCTTAGTACTGTATATCTTTCGACCAATATCGACGCAATATATATGTAACAATAGGAATGAGGGAAAGGGGTGGTGGTGGTGGTGGTGGTTATTGTCGCTGGTCACGATCTCAATAATAACAAAAAGAATCTAGAGAGGGTTCGTCCACACGACGGATTAGAAAAACAGGCTAGAATTGCGATCAGAGTACACAATGACTATACACTTCCATATAGGCATCATCAGCCTGAAGGAGTAACGAACATGGCACGGTTCCGGCGGGGACGGAACTTTCCACGTACCTGGTAAAGATCGTTTTTACTGCGCTTTGGGTAGTAGACGGAGGGCTGGTATCCATAATGGTGAAGATGACGGGCGGCGACGAGGCCGTCACCACCTTGAATTAGTTAATTACGTTTAACTCGTAAGACGTAATTCTGAACATTTGTCCCTACCGTTATTTCCGGGGCCGCAGGCTATTAGTATTCGGTTGCCTTTGCTGAGTGGGTGAACATGGTAGACTATGCCAACCACGTGAGCAACATCCATACCACATATCACATATCACCAGCGTATATGCCTTACCAACCTGTGACACTGATAACCCCGCGAGCTCCATTAGTTGATCGATGGAGAAGGCACCGGTGCTCATAAGCTCCTTGTCAAGAGCCGCAGCTGCTTTGCCTGACAGCGTCTATGAACATGGCGTAAGTCAAACAGTCAAATCCCCTGTGGAGCGCTGTCGCAATAGACTCACTTTGAGAGCCATTGCTGATGCAATTCGAGTAGATTCACACGAAATTAGACATGAGAGTCAACAATGATGAAAAAATGACAATGACGATGAACGGTACTTGTATGCTTAATTGACATCATAGTATGTCATTGGTTGCTGTTCATCAATGTGCCGAAATAGTGGATCATAGGGCACTGATTGGTTGAAGCGGATCAACCCGACCCGGGCTCCGCCTAAATTATTGATTGCAACCGACTGGCCTTCGATCACCTCGTTCGAGACTGTAATCCGTATTGATCAAGACATTCAATTATACCCGCCATGGTTGTAAAAATCAGACTGGCGCGCTTCGGCCGCAAAAACTCACCCTTTTACAATATTGTCGTGGCACACGCGAGGTGAGTTCGACCACGTTCGCATGCGCGCGAGACGACTAGCCAGTTAATGCCTTCCCCTCGGTTTGCAGGACAGCGCGGAATAGCAAGCCTCTCGAGGTCATCGGCACATACGACCCCGTTCCCAAGCCAGACCCGTACGATGACTCAGGGCGGCTGCATAAGGACATCAAGTTGGATGCGATCAGGGCACGATACTGGATTGGTGTAGGCGCACAGCCCACGGACACTGTCTGGCGAATGTTGTCTATGGTAGGAGATATAACTACCCTGGGAACCTCGATAGCCGGTCATCATATTAATGCGTCTTGCAGCTTGGAATAATGGAACCAAAGTATCGCAACACCGAACCACGTACATCCCCCACCTTACCACGTGAGGCTCTACCGCAACAAAACCCTTAGATATCCGCACGACTATTATTGGAACTATGTGTATAAAGCATGAAAAAGGCGTTGGTGAACATATTTATTGGCGTGTACGACTAAGAGCTGAGAAGTTGCCGCGATAACCAAGAACTACATCTGGATCGAGTGGGAGGGCCTCAACAGATTAGCCAGTGCTGTCGAAAGATAGGCGATAGGCAATCCCAAGGAGGTCTCGATTAATGCGTCTGTGTACATCAGAGGAATGAGCACCGGTTCTCTCGCATCCGTAAATGAGACGACCTATCAAGTGCTGTCAGAAAAGCTTGGCGAAGAGGCAATCGCGCACGAATTTACGGCCAATTAAACAAATGTTTTGGAGATCCATCAAGTCCCATACAGAGAGACCCGACGCTGTATATATCTCGGACAACGCCCTTATTGCTAGATTTCAATGCGGGAACAAGCATTAAAAAGTTCAGATCCATATTGCTATTATCGTGGGATTAAGCAAACACGACAATTGCGATCACGATACCTGAGAATAGGGACGGGTAGCTGAATATACGAAACACCGCCATGCAGGTTGATTATATAATACTGCAGACCTGACTCTAGCGTACGGGGCTGCATTCCCATACCCAGGGGCCAGTCCTTATATGGTGACATTGGATCATTTTCCCTGTTAATCAAAGACCAAGCATCTATGATCTGAAGATGGTTTATGTATATACATGGACTATGCACTCAGCCTGTCCTCACGGCAGCCACCCTTTCGTTTGACTGTTGGACCAGCTACTTCAACTTCTTATTCTGCGTTAGTGTTTTCTTCGAAAACTACAAGAACTGTGCCAGCCTTGCATTTATCCTGAAATAGAAGTTAGCCAGTTTCTCAGCCTGGGTGTGGAGGTCTACTTACGCCTTCTTTATGAGCTAACCGCTTGACCACGCCATCCTGCGGGGATCGAATGACTGTTTCCATCTTCATCGACTCGATTCTAATCATCGTTAGCAATCTCTGGGCATACTGTAGGGATCGTTGAGCTTACACTACAAGAGGAGCACCCTTGACGACATTGTCGCCCTCCTTTACTTCGTTTTTCAGGATCTTACATGGCATTGGGGCTACCACAGATGCAGCAACCTCCTTCAGACCGAGAGCTTTCTCATACCATGTTGGCGACACCAGAGATAGCTCAGTCTTACCGCCGTGTTGGAAGATAGTGATCTTATTGTTGTTGTTTGGGTCTTGGACCACGACTGTTTTGATTCTCGCTTCCGGGAAGAACGTTGTTAGTGTTGCTTTCGAGGAATTCGAGACTGGCGAAGAGACGATGTTCTCAATATTCTCGGGCTCTTCGCCTTTGCGAATGACCCTGGCATCAAAAAGCTGGTTGTCTCTCTGCAATATCTGAACCTCCACCACTTCGCCCTCTTTTTCGTTCAGTGCATCCAGAGACTTGAAGAAGAACACCCTCTCTCCAGCGTTGTGGCCGAATCCTAGAGATCCACCATGCGGTGTACCGACCGAGGCAGGCGTTGATGCTGAGATACCAAGGGCTGCTTGTACATATACCTCAGGTTTGACTTTAATAGGGTCAAATAATTCTGTTTTCCATTTCTCAATGAAGCCGGTCTCCACATCACCTTCAATGAAGGCGGGAGACTTGCAGAGGCGTTTCAAGAACTCTATGTTGGTGCTCAAGCCGACGACTTCATAATTCCGTAGAGCTAGCTCCATCTTCCGTATCGCCGTCTCCCGGTCATCGCCGCGGACGATTAGCTTTGCAATCATCCCGTCGTAAGCCTCTGTGACTGTATCGCCTTCTACAAAACCTGCATCTATCCTTATATCGTCGTCTGTCTTCGGCGTAGTAAGGTGAACAAGCTTTCCGGAATCTGGTAGGAACCCTCTTTCGGGGCTCTCAGCATATATCCGGGCCTCGATTGCAGCACCCCTTTCTTGTATCCTCTCCACGATTTCCTTTTGGGTTAATGGGAGCTTCTCGCCAGCAGCAACTCGGAACTGCCATTCGACCAAGTCGGTCCCTGTGACCATCTCGCTCACTGGGTGTTCGACTTGTAGACGAGTATTCATCTCCATAAAATAGAATTCGCCCGAATCCTTGTCAAGGATGAACTCCACAGTACCAGCCCCTACATATCCCACAGCCAGAGCCGCGGTTCGAGCTTTGTCCCATAGGTCCAGTCTCGTCACGTCATCTAAATTCGGGGCTGGCGACTCTTCCAAAATCTTCTGATGCCTCCTTTGAATGCTGCAGTCTCGTTCACCGAGTGCCACGCAGTTACCATGCTTGTCTGCGAAGACTTGTACTTCCACATGCCTCGGCCGTACGATGTATTTCTCCACAAGCATGACCTCACCACCTTCGCCGAAAGACGCTCTAGCCTCAGCTCGTGCGCTCTTCAATTGCTGTAAGAACTCGCCCTCTTCCATGACGATACGCATACCTTTGCCACCACCACCCTTGACGCTCTTCAATAGAACAGGAAATTTGATGTCCTTGGCGTGGTTAAGGAGTTCCATCTCTCCCTGCTGGGACCCATGATATCCAGGGACACACGGCACTCCGGCCTTAGTCATAATCTCTTTGCTTCGTGCCTTGTCTCCCATATCAGCCATGGCCTGGGCAGGCGGGCCGACGAAAACAATCCCCTCTTCCTCACACCTCCTCGCGAAAACGGAGTTCTCAGACAAGAAGCCATAGCCAGGGTGCAATGCTTGGATGCCGTGCTGCTTTGCCAACTTGACTATCCGCTCACCGTCTAGATACCCATTGGCGGCCCCCAGCCCTATGGAATGTGGCGAACATGCAGCGTGCTGTGACGAGGCATCCGGATCTGTATATAACGTAGTGGTTTGGATGCCTAGGCGTTTTGCTGTCTTATTGATCCTCAGAGCAATCTCTCCGCGGTTTGCTATGAGAAGTGAGGTGATGGGGGTGATCTGGGGCTGAGCGGATACGCTGGTAGATACGTAGCGGGGGAAGGCGCGCCGGCGAAGACATCTAGGCTTAATTGACCGCATGATGAATGATGATGGGCTTGAGGAATGGGAGAATAGAATTGATATCGCGAAACCGGTCAATGGCCCATCCCTTGGTTATAACAGGTATGAAAGGAGATAGAAAAGGCAGGGACATTGAGAGATCATCTGGGCAGCTGGTGCATTTCTCTCAGGGTAGGTAGTAGACCTTAGACGCCGCGACTAAGCGGCGAGTGAAGTCGGTTAAAGCCGGCTGGCTCTAGCCTTCCCCCGGATCCCAGATGCCAAGACCTTCGTCATTGTGCAGTAGAGATATACTAAAAGATCAACGCCAGTATCGAAGGAAAAGACATTTATAAATGAAGGAATATGAATAGATAAATTTGAAGCAGATCAGTAATGATATATATTTAGGATATGAAACTCGTTCTCAATACGGCAGGCATTTATAAATTATGTGCAGTACTTCAGTACTTCTACGGGCTGGGGTCCCATGCTACCCAAGTAAGTACCTAGGTAGGTAGGTAAATAGGTACTTAGCTAACCCCACAATATCCGCCAAGCCGAATACTTAGAGGTATGATGATAGTAAGAGTCCAATACCTACCTTAGTTAACCCCGCCAGCCAAAAACAACTTCGTACGACAGCAGGACGTGCCAGAGCTTACAGTGGCGCATTACCATGGAGCAGATATCGCTCAATCACGAGGCCTCGGCCGGCGACACGCACAAGCAGACCGTCAGCGAACTCCCGCCCGAGGTCGTGCAGTGTCTGGAAAATGCCCGATTTGTAAGACCGAACGAACAACCCCGGTCTTGGTGCCCCTCGCTGACGAGGTTCCGGTAATAGCTTCATCTCGCCACCTGTGTCGACAACCAGCCTCACGTGTCGTTGATGAACTACACGTATCTCCCGTCGTCTCCATACTCGTCTCTACCTGTCATTGTCATGACTACAAATCCGCTATCCAAGAAAACCAACAATCTGCTCGTCAATCCGAACGTCTCACTGCTAGTGCACGATTGTAGATTACCCCAGCCCCTAGCTTGCTATGACATTGCAAAGGGCGTATCTGACATGTGACATTAGGGGTATCGCACCGCCCATCGACACAGGGTCGTCGGGCCTCGGGAGGATCGCCTGGTCCTGAGCATCGATCCAGTCTCGCATCGATGCTCATTAACCTCAACACGAGCGCCATGTCCAGCATCAGTGCGACGATAAATGGGACTGCCAAGCTAATTGCGCCTGGGTCGGACGAGGAAAAGTATTATAGAGATCAGCATCTGGAGAACAACACCTTTGATTCCGAGGGCGTGATCTCGTTCAACAGGCAACCACCAGGCGACACAGAAGACGGTGGCCGAGAGTGTTTTGTTGCTGGCGAGGAGGTGCAAGTAATATTAGTGCATATCAAGGACATACGGACGAGTGACTGGAAAGGAGGTGTCCGTGACTGGGTCTTAACATCGGAGGCCAATATGCCTACTATCAACGGGGTTAGGTAACATACGCACATATATGGACACATGCTCCATGGGCTCAGGTGCAAATTGTATAACATTGCGCAGTTAGGCTGATCATTCTCATCCTAGTTGCACCCTTCTACAGGTGGTGTTGCATTCTTGGCCATGGGGAGATTGGATGTAACACGCAGTTTCCATTGAAAACTGAACATCACGAAAGGTAATAATTCAGTAAAGACGGTCCGATGAAAAAGGAAGCAATCACTAATAATAGGACTTGAACTGCGAAGCTCTGGAATGAAAAAAATAGAATCGTAAGGCTTGAGATATACTCAACGTCCCTCGACCGGAAAACCCTTGAATGCCTATAGCCCTGCCTCTGACACAAGGATTTATCCTACCGACTACTTTACCACTACACCATTCGAGCGGTATTTGGGAGCGTCTGTTGAACTGATGCGCACATATCCTTCTCCCCTGAACCCCGAGCTCCAGCCTAAGGTATGACGACAGGCAAGTTCAGAGGGCCACGCCGCACAACTTCACGCTGCCAGAACCCATATATTATCCAGAGCCCTATTCATCCCATGCCTATTGTTATGAGAACACTATTCACATTTGCTGCCACATCTTCCCGTCCTTTGGGGTTTTAAGTTTTGTATTTTCCTATCGCGCTCGTGTTCATACATGTTAGAGTACAATGACAGCTCCTATAACAATAATACACAACTCTTCTCAGCTCCCATCCATGCCATACGCAAGCTGTTCGGTGAACCCAACCAACCCCCTTCGATCTCTCAGTCTGCCCTTCCCAGCTATTCCGACCTGCCATGAAGTAGTAACCAGCCATGCAATAGGGCATTACCACCCTATGTTCATAACATTTCATCGCGTTTATCCATACATTATCGCCAAGTTAATGCAAGAATTGGGAACTGAATATCGAAGACATGATACAGGGTATCAAAGTTGATGCAAAAGAAAACAAAACCCATGCCAAAGCCAAAGTCAAAGAACGTTTAGACTAGTCAGTCGACCTATAGGTTTCCGTGTGACGTATAATTTGTCGACTTCACGAGGTCGTATTCCGCTTGGGTCCTTTGCTAGAACCGCTGGATCCAAGAGATGGCCAATTTGCCTCGTCCTTGCTACTATCAGGATTGGTAACGCCCACAAATTCGGACCCTCCAAGTACTTGACTCCATGAACGTGGCTGAGGCTTGTTTGGTAGCTCCGGTGTCGCAGAAGCTGACGCAGATGCTTTGAGGGCGCTTTCTGGCAGCTGAGTTGGTGTTTTTGATCTCATTGGTGAAGCAGGGGTGACAAGATTGGGCGAGGTAGGTGATCCAACCCTCAAGTCAGGTTGGAATGTCTTTGTATGTGCTGTTCCCTCGATTCGTCTGTGCATCGTGCTTTCAGCCATGCCCGCCAATTCCTCCGATGCAGCCCTAACCGTGCTAGTCCTCTAGACTGCGTGGTTTGAGCCAGATAAGAGTGATTTGATTTGAGATGCCCAGTAAGAGTCGCTGGAAGATCGGTGTTGCCGGTCGACATTTGGCATCTCCGGCGACAATGTTCGTTCCATGGGCTCTAAGGAGCGACTCTTTGGAAGTTTCGGAGGAGGCGAAGTCGTTTCGTCTTTGGATGCCACACTCGATGTGTTATAAGACCTTTCATGTGTTGCCTGGGTTGCTGTAGCCGGCGAGCTCGCGGGTATTGTGGGTTGAGGTGGGGAGGGATTCGAGCCTTTTGATGGAATATATCTTCCTGAAACAACGGCACTCCATGACCTATCATTCGGTGCTATAGCATTCGATACGGATCGGTGGGTTGATGGAGTTCCGCTCCGAGGCATATCGTGTTTCGGTACGTCGAGTTTATGCGTGGTATCCTCCTGCTTGATAGGCTGACTCTCGCACTCAGACGTACTTTTCGGTGTGTGTACTCCATTCGAAAACAGAAATTGGGATTTGGGAGATGCGGATGGCGTTTCGAGCTCGTCATATCGATCCTCGATATCAGCATCCCACGCGCTATCGTCAGAACGCACCGAATCAAGCGCCCCTTGGCAAGCAGGGGCGGATGGGATATCATGAAGTTTGATCTCATCGTCAGGGTCCATCTTCACCTTCATTGGTGTAGATTCTGACTGGTCCCAGGCCCTACAGTCTTCGTCGCCGGATTCTGCTTTGACTGATAATATCTCTAAATTGGTAGATTCACTATGAGCGGTTGATTCTGTGCTCGCGAGGCCTCCGTGTGAATTGGCCTTATCAAAGCTCTGGCTAGCTTTGGAATGGGACGCGACTTCTTTGTGTCTAGATGATATTGCTCGTTGGCCTCTTGCTCTGTGATGATCTGGGTGGTCATCTGTCTGTGTGCCGGCATCCTGATTTTCATTCTCTGTCTGTGTGGCAGCATCCCGGTTTCCATTCCACAGTCCTACACTCGCAATAGAGTCTGGGGAAGAACTGGAACTTGACATATTAGTCCATGACATAGTGGGATTTTGCGTCACTTCTTTTTCATTTCCCTTGTCATTCGATTCGTGATCTTGGTGGGATAGAGTATTAACTTCTTGGATGATTGCAGAAGAAACTTCACTCATTGATATCTGTCGGGAGCTGGGCTCAGAACAACTGCGTGACCTGGAGCATGGATTCTGGCTTGCACTCGTAGCACTGTAGTCACCGTTCGCAGTCGACGATTCAGGGTTTTCAACGCAAGAATGGTTGGCCTCTACGCCCGTATTCCTGTCATCGCTGATAGCGGTGCCTTGATTACCGTCGTAATTATCGCGATTATAGTAGGCAGCTCTATTAGAGCGTTCAAGTTGCTCCAGACTCTTGCGACATTTCAACTTGTATTCATTATACGCTTCGGGATCGAGGATGGCGGTCTGCTGATTGGAAAGTGGATTCCGGTTTGCTTTTCCGTAGTTGAATGATGCGGCCTGAGGGTTAAAGGACGATTTTAGGGTTTTGCTGCGGCGTAGCGGGTTTCTTTCAGGAACGCTGGTATTTCTGCCGTACATGCGCTCAGGGAACATCTCACCATAACCGGAATGAGAAGAGGCGGAAGGGGTACTACCTTGGGATTGGTAGTGCCTGCCGGGGCCTTCAACTTCCATATAGACGTGTCTAGGTAAATTGGTTTGTGGATGGTATTCGATAGCCGGCGTCGGCGCTTGCTGATATGGATAATATTGCTGTTGGGGATCAATATGAGAGTGATATCTGTAGTCAAAGGGAGCTCCTGAATAAGCCCTGTTTGTATGGTATCCATTGAAAGACGATTGCTGTTGGTAGTAAGGGGATACTGGGCCCTCGGTATCAAAATTCTCGGCCCGGCGGTTCCATGAAGTCGTTGTCCGCTTGCGCGAGTCGTTGGAGATGCGTGAAGGCGTAATCCTTTGGTTCGATGAAGAGCCGTTGACTACTAGTGGCCTTGCCGCGACTGACTGTTGATCCGCCATGATAGGTTGTGTGGTCTCGTCAGGGATACTCTGAGAACTTGTATGTTTTTCTGTGCACTCGCCAGTCCCATGCTTTTCCGAAGGAGGCATAGAAGCCGATGAGCTGAGTGAGACAGCAGCGTTTGCGCCATTGAATCTCAGGTGTGATGCGACAGCGTGATGAGGATACAAATGGCATTCTTGCTCCTCAACAATGTGGAATTTGAACTCGGTGCCCCGAGGACAATATATGAGGGGTGGATGCATATAAGGACAGCATTGAGTATACCGCGGGTAGCCGCAGTAACACTTCGAGCAGATATAATAATAAAGAAGGCACATTTTTAGGCAGAACCTGACGCAGGCTGATTATGAGGTGAAGCTACTTATACTGTGCGATCGAGACAGAATCAAACTTGTGTACGGAGGCTCGGTCAAGTCTACACTTTGTGTTAGCACTTGCGACTTGATCTGTGATTGGAAGTGTTTGTTGACAGGGAGGCAAGAACAACCAGAGGAAGCCGCACTAATATTCGTTCCATGGTGATGAGCAAACCTTAAGTCGCCATTTCTATAGCTCCGATAGGGAAGGAAAGCAGGCATCTGTACAAAGTGCTGAAGCCTTACACGTTGCGGTTTGTGGATTCTTCATAAACTTTGACGAAATTTTGAGAGAAATAACAAATGTTCACATACGTTAGCGGCTCGAAGCTTTGTGCTCTGTCAGGCCCGTGATATTGCAATCCGTGCTGTGCAGGTTATTTTGCGTCTTAGTTATCACTTAGCAAAGGCACAGTGATGACTGTGACTTGTTTGTGATCTCCCTGGCATTCCAATATCAGCGCTCATCCGTTGTTGATAGTTCGATGGAGCAAGAGATTGAAGACGAAGAGGGTAGAAAGTAATATCAAGAATTGCAGAATAACTCGAGGATACATAGAAAATGAAGCTAGATACACGTACAATTTTTGCGAAATTGACTCGGCGATTATGGTTTCCTCGTTGTTGTGACGCTTGGCGCGTATCAGCCGGCTGAGGTGCTCCTGAGCAGTGAAGCGAATATTGATGCTTCAGGTTATTAGTCGGCGCAGCCGCCGCAAAATAATATCAGCAGAACTAGGTCTGAATAATAGAAGAATAATGCTTGGGTTGTGGCGCATGTATTGGCACTACTGTGAAAGCGCGATCGCGGACTGTGTTCTGCGTTCTGCTACCGGACAATTAGTGTAAGGTGAAAGAATGCAAGACAGATAGATGATTGTTGTCGAGGGGCGCGGAATAAGTATCGTTCTTCCCATGCCTACAAGGAAACAGTAAACTTACATTGGATGTAGTCACAGCAACGAGTGCTTTATGCTTCAAAGCTGCATTCAATCGCTGCGCCAAAACACACATGTATCTACAGTGAATAAAGTATCCTAATTAACTAATTCTCTCAAAATCCCTAATATGGGAATATGTATAAGCTCTGCTGTTGCGCAAAGAGGTATACCTGCCTTCATGGGCCAGTCTCTGGCTATATATATACATGCCCTTTGTTCGGGGTGATTATCACAGGTTCACATATGTCTTCAGGTGATGGTATTTGAGAATACGTTTCCAAAAGCATTTGCTTCTCTTACATCAGACCTCATACAGTAGTAGTTAAATCGGCCATTCCTTATTGGTCTATATCTAGTTTTGCGTCGAATATCAGGATCTGATAGGATAGACTTCTCAAATAGTTACCAAGAATCCATCATCTGATAGTTTATTGTGTACATGGTCACGAGCGCCCAAGAATGGTCGCTCATCCAACATGAGTGAATGTGCGTTTTATATCCAATGTTCACAATATTGAGGTCTCTATATGGTGCACCTACTGAGCTAGTTTGATTGAACAGTGTTTTTCTATTCACTATTTCACTCCTTCTTATTAACTGTCTGATATTCACTAGTCCTTACGCGCTATGATGTACCTCAATAAATGATAGATCAACCATGAGATGCCCGATCTTTGAATAGCAATCAAATGTGACCTGAAATATCTAGCTTAGAAGCCAGAGGAGAGCCCCAGCATAGTAGAGCTGGCTTGAAGGTTCGTTTCAAGCCCGGCGCTCGAAGGCAGCGATATTCATTCTCTCTGTGGCTAGCGCCTCAAGAATATCCTGATAATACCGATACACGTGCTGAACTGTTGATCGTACAAGAAACTAGCCTTTACTTCGTTCTACCGCGCTCCTAGCGTTCTTTGGGAGCGATCGTAGGTGGAGAGGGCTGCATGGTCAATCTGAGCACAGCCTTTTCAATGCGTAAGTAGATGTTGTTAGCCGTATCTGTACAATGCGAAACCTCATCCCTAGTAAGACTGTCAACATCAATGGTAACTCCAGCATGAAGTTTAAGATGTTGGAGTTCTTCATGCGAAAGCCATCGAGCCGTACACAAGAGCTGCTTAAGGGAGCTGTCCTCGTGTGTTGGTTGTCCGTGATCACCCGCGTATTCGAACTGTAGCCGCAAAGGTCCCAAAGGGCATACAGGAGAAATGTCTCCAAGTGCAATTTTGTAGGTCCTGGTGTTTTCTTGTGGATCTTGAGAGGTACTAGACAAGGTACGAGAATGGTTTGACGCGCATGATATAACTGGCGCCATAGACGACTCGGAGGGAGGGGTGTCGAAGCTCATACAATCCTCAAGAACTGTATTCTTTGCCAACAACTTCTCTATGTTGGCTTCGTCACAACTTTCTGTCGTGATCACTTCAATTGATTTGGTGACGTCGCACACAAGGGCGGTGCTGAGCTTTTTCACTTCCTCTTTTCTGGCAACATCATTCAGATTCCGATCATTTGGTTGTACTGATAGCCACGTCACAGTACTCAGTGTACTTTCGATAGGACAAGGATACGCAGTCTTCGTTCTTCTGCTATGTAAGGTTTTGAGGCTTTCGGTTATTGCGTTTTCAAGGCGTTGATTGAACGTCGCTGTGATATCGTTAAACCAGCCGCCGTGGAAATTGGGTAGTCGCCATCCCGGGTACAGCCGTCCGTGGGAGCGCGGCGTATGTATTTTCCCATGATGGAGAATAAAGGCATTACAAAGCCAGCAGGCGCTCTTACTCGAGCAGATAACTCGAGGTAGACAAAGTTGCCCATGTAACATGATCTGGCAGTAGTAAAGAAGCTGAATCTCTGCATGAATCTTAGAGTTTTTCATAGTATTCCTGATCTGCTTGTCATATTCAGTATCTGCAGCTTTAACAGATATTTTGAGCAGATCACACATTTGTTTGACGTCCCTTTCGGATTTAGTCAAATTTTGTGCTCGAGATATCGTTGTATGGATGGTCGGACAGTAATCTTGGCTGATTGTGGGTCGATCAAAAGCATCAGCTGGTAATTCAACTATGACCACTTGCATTCGTTGCAATACAGGGAACTCGCGCGCCGCTAGGAATAAAATTCTTGCGGATTCGCGATATCTTGAGACTTTGTAGATCATGTTTAACAAGTGGCATCGTATGCTGGGATCGACCTGTCGATTCGGGATCGGCCCCGATAGGATTTCCTTGAATTTTTCGGTTTGTCGAAGTGAGTTCACAGCTTCAACTACCTCTCCCAGCTTTTGGACTTCTTGGTACTTCTTCCAGGACACCGTAAGCTTTATGACGTTTCGAGCTCTGCTCAAGAACGAAGTTATGTGCCCTGATGAGTCGTTGCCAAGGTGGTCTACAACCTTTTGTAGTCCGTCAATGATACTCGTTCTTGTTTGATCAGCGGAGTCCCTTTTCTTCTTCTTGAGGCGTAATCGAGAAACGATGCGATTTTCGCAAAGCTCCATAATCATGGCAAAAACGTTCTGTTCTGTTGAGCGAGATATATCGGTTACCATTAGAAATACGATGAGTTATGAGCGCCTTACCATTAACACCGCTAAGCTTAGCAGCGATTCGCTCAAAACCCCCTTTTATTTTAGATAGATACGGTTTACCGTCTGCCGGACTGCCTTTGTTCACAGCGAGTAGAATGCTAATAGTATCCTGTTTAGGTACCTCTTGAAGGCATACTGCAGGAATGTGATCTGAATCATCGTCTTTGTGCGCTAGGAAAGCGAAGACTCCAGCTAGTCTTCGTTCTTCCGTGAATGGAAGAGAGTACCCGGCCTGTTTGAATTGAGCGTCGGTTTTAATATTTGAGGATGGCAGGGCTGGGACGCGATGAAGAAGGTACAGCATTGCTATGTTCTCTGTATATCTGATGGTCATACGCTGCTGTTTCTTGGCTGCCATCTTGCCTACTTCGTGAAGCTTGCTGAGTATGCCAACTGCAAGCCGACCCTAGGCATTAACTCATAAGTCAGCGATATATCCTTGCGGGGTTGACGCCACCAGTCGTGAACGGCTTATGCATGCAGCTTTCTTGTACTCCCCAAACTTCGATAAGATCACGTGTACAAATACAACTCTATAGAATAAAGTGATATAAATCACATGACACAATACGACAATAGAATATCTTGGTTTCATATTTTTGCTTGATGTATAATACCAAGCGGTGTGGGCGCGATGATATCGAGAAAGAAGTCATCCAGATCTTAAACTTCTGCCAATAATACCTCTAATATATTTGTCTCTGGTCAAGTTGTATGAATCTCACAACTATCCAACATATTACATTACGTAACTAGGAAGGAGTATATGACAGAACGACAGGCGCATGGCCTACTCAGCTATCTACAGTTTGCGAACAGCCGGTGAATATGCACATTCATTTTTTGGACAACCTAAGAAGGCGATAGGAAGGGATTTACTGCACCTACAAGGGGCTAGAATTTTGAGATTCTCATTTACCAGCAACAGGAAATCTCGGCCATTATTAGTCAACTATACATTTTCGCCATTTTACAGTGTTATCTTTCTACAGCTAAGCACATTCATAAATCTAATCATCTACGAAGAATCGACCAGCTCATCAGGGTGCTAAGAATACAGTGATTTGGACTTAATAGGTGAGCTGGCCTATCACATATCCCGGGCGTCATATTTGTACGACCATATCCAGGGCCCCGGTGAGATATTCCATACTCTCATTGACGATCATATTGAGATTCCGTGCTCTGTGAAAATTTTGGAGATCTACTATGCTATTAGCAACGGTTTATCTTTAGCATTGGGTAAATGTAATGTCGGTGACGAGGCCATCAACATCGACCTAGTTCGGTATAAACGGAAATTACACCTATTAGCTGGCTAAATTATAAATTTGGCAAAATGAATCGATTCATTATAATCCTAAGGATTCGTTCTAGTGCCAACATATTTGTCAGGACAAAGTGCCAGAGGCTGATGCCCATGAATTGACCGAAAGGCTCGCAGAAAAAAGCAAAACCTTGATCTATACAAACTACGTTTGTCGAATTAAATTCTTCAAATTCAGGTTATGGCTAGCGAAGATGGTTTCTAAGAAGATCATAAAATAAAATCTTTCTCACTGGAGATGCGCAAATCCGGATATTAAGGAAGCTTTCTCATGTTAACTTTAAATGCAGGGGTGCCTTACTTCTAGATTTGCTGAGATAGTGTTGCCTAAAGTAGCTTTTTATTGGGAATCTTGTTGGTGAATGTCACAGGGATCTTAGGGCGCCCCAGTAACAAGCAACAAGGGTATTAAGTATACGGACGAGGTACAACCTTAAGGGGGTTACACATGTTTGGATAGGTATGTAGATTATCTCCCTTGCCAAGGAAAAGAAAACCAAAATTTAATTACTATATTAAAGTTATAGGATCAGTTTAGATGCACCAGATGTCTGTATCCCATATTTTAATCGAATACGCCCTTCATCAAAGCGAGACTTCAAATCAATGTACTACAGTTCGAGAAGTATGTGAATGTTGTTCGGTAATAAGGGCGAAGCTTTCGTTTCCTCGTATATTTTAGTTCTGTTCAACCAAGCATACACACGGAACTAAGGAGCTGAAGCTTTGCGCAAGTCTTGCCGCTCATTAATCACTGTGGTAGCTCTCATAATGTTTACGAAGGTAGAAACCACGAGAAGCTTAAGGGCATTTTAGGAAACGAATTACCTTGTTTCTACGATGCGCCGTAATCACGAGACAAAGCGCTTGATTAGTATAGCACCCATTAGCGAAGTTCATTTTATGTTCTTTGCTTCTTGTTTTAAAATCCAAGGTGCTACTTGAGGTGTTGCCTGGGGTGTTGCGACCAGGTTCAAATGGCCTCCAGGTTGCCGCCTTTTGCCACCCTATATCATACTCTGAAACAAGTCAGTATATCTTTTCCACCCTCACTTCTTTTTTCACTGAGCTACTTGCAGAGCACTGTTAGCCAGCGACTGTTCTTTGGCAATTACTACAGTGAAACGATATCCTCAACGCATCAACCCTTATCCTTCGTTCCATCATGGGGTACTATGAATCATCTGGTCCAGACACTGATGATGCACATGGTGCATACACTTGTCAAACCTCTGGAACTGGAAGCCCTACCATCATTAGATTCCTTCAAGACTCTGACTCCGGCCAATCTTTTGAGCTCTCCACTGACGTCTTAACCCGCGCTGCAAGCAACAACAATAACGTGAACGGCGATCGAGGCAAGCCCATTAATAAGAACATCATCAATAACTTAGGAATTAACCAACAAAGCACATCTACACCTTTAGCTCAGGCTTCCATGGTTCGAAAGACGGGCCTGCCACAGTCGTCCCACTTCGTTACACACGTGCATAATGCGACGGCGCGATCTCCTGGCCCGTACATACACTCCAATATTCCTCTCTCTCAGACTCCGCTCTCGAAAAATTACCTTGGAAATCCTTGTTTGATAGCTAATCAGTCGGCCAATATTCCTGATGAGCTCAATACGTCAGTCTGGATCACAAACTTGCCGCCTAGCATCACCCATAAAATACTTTTGAGTAATGTGCGCAATTGCGGAAAGGTGTGGGCTGCTGTCATCAACGAGGCAGGACTTCATCATTTCGCGTCGGCGGCTAAGATTATCTTCTTCGACGTTGCTGGCGCTCAGAATCTACTCCGACAAGCTCGCGAGGGTACGTTCGTCGTCAATAGCTATGTCCCGCACGTTCTCCACAACCGGATCAAAACAGAAGCAAAGCCTCCAGGCCCCAACAGCCGCGTCCTCCATATTGAGGGCCCGAGTTGCATTATCAATCAGTTGTACCTCAAGACCTTATTTTCATATGCTCGCATTGCTTGGCAAGATGAAGAGGTTATCGTCTTATCAAACAATGGCATCCTCACGCGACTAGAGTGGCGGTTTGGAAGCTATCGCTGTCAGGCTGAGAGTGTCCGATATCTCCTTGACCGAGTGAAGAGGTGCACCTTGCTGTCGCCTGACCAAGCTACGATGTGGCAGGGCGTAACTATCTACTTTGGAGTTGACCCATGCGCACCCAATCCAGGCAGGTATCCTGATTGCAGGCGGATTTTCGCAAGATGTAAAAGAGCTGACAATTTGTTAGTCGTGTCGCATTTGCCAACGTTCGATAGACCCGAGGGTCCTACTCAACCCCAAACGAACCAACACAACCCAACCAGTCCACTTTCGTTGACCCATGGACCTCACACATAATATCCGCAACTGGTGACACAGGCTCCTTCTGATGCACTTCATGCGTTCCATGAGCAAGCCTCCTCTCGATAATCCGCCTTCATAATACCCAGCTGTGATGACTGAGAATGTCAGTGCTGGATTGTCTAAATTGTCGCGTCATGGCGACGTTGCTGCTATTCTACTGTGCGGAGCTTGGGTCGGCTAGTGTTATTGATACCTGGGAGCCAGCGTCTATTACCAGTAGCATTTATCATACGGATCCTAGGAGTGGCGGAGACGGCGCGTTGTGGGATGTCGGGTAGCGTCTCGAGTTATGATGCATGATAGTATCATCCGTAAATACCTACAAGAGCTACTTGTAGTTTGAGAAAAATATTTATTGTATAATAACTGCCATTCCCCTCTCCAGGTCGGTCTTATAAATCGAAGTCATCTTGGTGCTTAGGTCTACGTGACCTACAGAGCCAATCTTCACATACAGGCGCAAGACACCGTCTTTAATGACACGCATAGGTTAGTTGATCCATGGGTGATACCATGTGCTAAACTTTTTTGATAAGTTATCATTTATACTCACCTTGATACATCCACTGATGATATCCGCCACACGCTTTTGATTCAACGTCACCAGACCTGTTCGCTGGCTTACATCCGTCAGCAACGGCCATAATACACGATAGGAGACACGACTTTCACGTACGACCATAACCTTCTAGAAAACTCGGCATCCCGTCCGCTCTGCCCTAGATAAACTAGAGAGCGCCAGATTAGTAGTTGGGTCGGTGACGACCAGCGAATCCCTGGTGTTGTACGTTGAAATTATTTTTATTCTACGAGAGATGGGAACGAATAACATGAATCTTAAGAATGATGGCGATATTGTGTTGGACTACACAGTAATGAATATGGAGGTGCGTTTAATACCTTTTTTCTGTTAGGTTGAATACTACAGTCTGTATAAGTAGGTATGTAAGTAGAATCCGTAATTGATCTAAGACATAACTTATCAGCACGTGATGCAGCGGCGGACGATCTACCTAAATGTACATACCGGTAATCGCTGTGCGCTTGGGCCAGAAATCCCCCACTCTATCTAAGTACTAGCGCTGCGCTGGTAGGCAACCCAAGAGCTTCGTAGCCCTGCGCAATACCCTAGCTAGCATCATCATCATCCTCCAAACCGACGCCCACCTACCCGCCTGCCTTGCGCAATACGACACAATTCTCGCTCTCCTACTACAACACAAAGTAGAGTCTCCGCCCTTCGAGTTCCGTATTCTCGAACACAGAAATCCTTGCCTCCACAGCTCCTACTGCTCAACATTATGGCGGACGCAGGTCTGAAGCCCGAGAAGGACTTCAGCAAGGAGGCTGACCAGCAAATCCCTGAGGCCGAGAAGCTTGCTAAGGTGTGCAAATGTTTTCCACGTAGTTCTTAATCTCGTATTTGGGTGATTGCTAACACCGCATCCGTCAGACTGACATACAGGCGGCTATCGAGAAGCTTACCGTCTTCGAAAAACAGACCCGACAGGTCAGTGCCTCTTGCTCCAATGCATACGCCCTGCGACTGGTGCTAACCGTGGGTTGATTGGTAGGCATCGGATCTGGCATCAACATCACGAACCTTGATTGCGATATGCACAATCTGCAAAGATGCCGGAAACTGGAATCTCCTGAACGACCAGGTTCTGGTCCTATCCAAGAAGCATGGCCAGCTCAAACAGGCCATTACCAAGATGGTGCAAACTGTCATGAAGTTTCTCGACGATACCCCGAACCTGGAAACGAAGCTTTCAGTAATCGAGACCCTGCGGACCGTCACAGAAGGCAAGATCTTCGTCGAGGTAGAGCGCGCCCGTGTGACCAAGATCCTATCAGATATCAAGAAGCAACAGGGAGACTTGAAGTCTGCAACAGATACCCTATGTGAGCTACAGGTAGAGACATTCGGATCGATGGACAGACGAGAAAAGACGGAATTCATCCTCGCCCAAGTTGCACTTTGCATAGAGAACAATGACTGGACACAAGCAGGCATTCTCAGTCGCAAGATCAGCACACGGTATCTTGCGCGGAAGCCTAAGAAGACGCCAGAGCAACTCGAAAAGGAGAAGAAAGCCCGTGAAGAAAAAGAGAAGCGCGGAGAAGAGGTGCCCCCAGAAATAGAGGACGATACCACTGATCTCAAACTGAGGTATTACGAGCAGCAAATCATACTGGCCAAGCATGACGACAAATACCTAGACGTGTGCAAACACTACAGACAAGTCCTTGACACAGAGGCTGTTGAGGAAGATCCCTCGAAACTTCAACCGGTAAGCCGTGCTTGTCTGATGTCCGTATCTCATTACTAATGTTACTCCAGGTTCTCCAACGCATCATCTATTTCGTCATCCTTGCCCCTCATGACAATGAACAACATGATCTACTACAAAGGATCTACCGCGATACTCGGAATGCCCAGGTGTCTGAGGATGCCGAACTTCTCAAGCTATTTACAGTACACGAGCTTATGAGATGGCCTGAGGTATCTAGCGAATTTGGTCCTCATCTATGTGGTACCGATATCTTTGACAACAAACCTAATCAGTCTGGAGACGAGAAAGCGCACCAGCGCTGGCAAGATTTGCGCAAACGAGTCATTGAGCATAACGTGCGTGTCATAGCGAAATATTACACACGCATCGGCATGAAGCGTTTAACACAGCTTCTGGACCTGACGGAGGACGAGACCGAGAAGTATATCAGCGAATTGGTATGCTCCAAGACCGTTTACGCTCGCATCGACAGACCAGCTCGGATCGTCAGCTTTGCTAAGCCGCGAGATGTCGATGATGTTCTCAACGAATGGAGTCACAACATGAAGAGTTTACTTGGATTATTGGAGCGCGTAGACCACCTTATCACCAAGGAGGAGATGATGGCCCGTATCCAGCCTGGAGCGAAAGGGGGCAAAGAAAAGAAGAGTAAGAAAAAGGCGTGAACGAGGCTCCGTTATTAAGTAGTAATTTCATCGGGGATTTTCCTCATGCTTTGATAGTGGGCTTGGCTTTATGAAATGAGACGCAGTCCAAGTACTCACCATACGGCATGCGAATGTACACTACAGAATTAGATCAGGGGGCAATTGTGGCCTTGTAGAAACTTTAAATTTGCCTTCTACGCCTAGTGATATATCTATATCGTGCTTGTCTATATGCTTACTCTATATTGAGAACCAAATTTCTACTTTGCGTTCGTGCAACTTGTGAATCGTTGCCCCCCAGCGTTGAATGTCTCGTCATCCTTTCAAAGCGTTTCCTTCACCGCATCATCCACAGCCTCTACGCAGCGTTGCCTCAACCATCCCGCAAGCGGCATGACCCAATCTCGAGCAACAGGGACGTAATGTCCGCCGGGGTGTGTCAGCACCATAGGATCCCGACAGCGCTCGACCAGCGCCTGGCTCCGCTTCTCCTCGACAACAGTGTCGAGGCCGCCGAGGAAGTGGAGCGTCGGCGTGGCAATAGCGGGCTCGTACAGCCACTGGAGACCCTGTGGCGGCGCCCAGAAGCCAGAGTATACCACGCAGAACTTGAGAGGCCTATCAGCGTTTGCCGTCCGCAGCGCGGAGAGCCAGGACCAGTCTGGAGTCGAGGAGGAGAAATCAGGTGATGGCGTTGATGAAGATGGGGTGTGCTGTGGATGCTCTAGAGCTGCTGCGACCAACGCTGCCATGCACCCGCCTTGGCTGAACCCTATTACCCCGTCTACGCCACCTGCGTCGTGGATTGTTGACGCAATGCGTCGCATTCCGTCGTCTATGCCGCGGTATAGACCGCTTGCTTCATCTTTGCGGAACCACTGATCGATGAATGAAAGGTAAGTAAGTAAGCCAGTTGAAAATATAGATGGAATGGATGGTGTCAGGGGTGTGTGGGATGCTGAACTTACCGACCAGTTGTCTAGGTCATCTTCGTCGCCATCTTGAGGGTCTTCTGGCGGCACGTACCCTGGGATATCGGAGGGCCGTAGCCGGTGTGGCCCCGTCGGGAAGATCAGAGTTGGATGCAGATTTAAAGGTGCTGGGGACAGCGCCTTTATCAGCAACTTATTGAGAGCTTTCGTCTTGGCTGAGAAGAGAGGCCCTGATTGTGTGTAGCCTATGTGTAATGTTAGTTTTCTTATATCAACAATGATCCTTGGAATTGGAAACGTTGTTGTCTATAAATTGGGGGGCGAGGGACGGGTGTTGGATATATGACTAGAGGCATGAAGAATGATGCTAAAGGAGTCAAGCTTGCTATGATTTGGTTAATGAATATGATGTATACTCACCATGGAGCATCAGTATCTTCAACTCCTTTTTGCCTTTGGGGATGTTCGATCCCGATTTCTTATCTTGTGTTGCCGGCGCTGCGGCGGCTGGCTGCTCCGCACCGGCCATGAGTGAGCAATTTCTATGGAAACGACGTATGTGAAGCGACGCAAAGCGGTATATAGGAAGTCTACTAAAATTCATCAACAAAGTCGTGATTTGAAAACTGATCTATGTTCGATGTTCTATGCCCATTAGTGAGAGTGAAGTTGTTGTGTTGCGATTGGTCAGCATGGCGGCTTTGGAGCCGGCTTTGTCTGTTCGGGCCGGGCTATTTTCATAGGTCCCATTCTCCGAGAACTCGCCGCATAATAGATACCTCAAGCAAGCAGAAACTTTTGAGTCAGAAATCCACATGATGAAACCTAGCCGAGGAGACATCTCAATTCATCCTGTCATGTATCGCCTTCTTGATTGGTTGAATGCAAGCAAGCATTTTCGCGAAATAGTCACTCTGAATACCTTTGCGTAGCATGCTGGACAAAAGGCACCTAGTTATACACCACATGCGCATAACATTTGGCCTACTTGCAAATGTTTTTCTCTACATCTCACATCGAACCTCACAAAGGATATGGTAGGTGTTTGTCTCCAGAGTTCGATAATAACTGTAGAGGTTCTCGTAGTGTTGACAGTGAGCATCGATCATTTTAGCGCGAGGACTGACGGTTGAAGAAGAGAACGGTGGTATCATATTAGAGCAATTGTGTTTGTACAATGGGGTCGATAATTAACGGTGCTACCAGGGTTTGTTGGTCCCTGCGCTATCAGATGCAGTCGCAGAGTATCGCATCGTATCGCCAATATAGCTCCTATATACGGCTCTTCACCAATACTCATGAACTGTAGCACAAAAGGACTGTGGTATTTGTCGAACACGGCCCTTGACTAGCCGCGCGCTCCAGATCTATGATACAGTGGTATTCCTGCCTCGCCCGTGCTTCGGATCGTTTCGGCCGTCTATCATGCAAAACATCGGATGCTGAAACTGTCGGGTTCGCCCATATGCCCAATAACTTAGTGACCACCAGACTTGGCGTTAGGGTTGCGGGGGTCGTTCTTCCACTCGTCGGCTGCGACATAATGTCAATACTTTGCCCTCCTGCTCGTGGTAATTGTAGTCTTGCGGGGAACATACAGGCCATCATAGCGTTCTGTGCCGAATTGATGCCGTAGGCAATGACCAGACCTAAGCCTCCTGTTAGATACCAAATAGTGAAAGGTAAGACTTGATTTCAGTAAATGCGCATCGTACCGGCAGCGAAGAAGGGGGCCAGCGGCTTCACTATGAGAGGGATTAGCGTCGCTGTCGCAAGGGGACTAATCGATCAATTGGCGTACTGATGGGAGCCGGGAACTTCTTCAGGGGGGTGATTCCGAACCACATTTTGCCGGTATTGGAAGGGCGGACGTGGGTGTTGTTGGTGAGGTTGATGGTGTGGTTGATGGAGGAGAGACACAACGATTGGGATGGATGTCACAGTAGGTAGCGAGCGGTTTTCGAAGGTCAAGCTCTGCGAAGCAGCCGAGATCCAAAAACGTGGCTTGTTGTGGCTGTCTTGGCTGTCTCTGAATGTGGCTGGAGAATCTGTGGCTGCGGGGAATTTGGAATAACCCGCTAGGCTCGGCTTGGCTAGTCCACTGATCCGAGGAATTGATGTCATTCCCGGAAGCTATCCCGGTTCAGCTACTTACCTAGGTAGGTACCTTACCTACTCCAACGTCTTCTCCCCACCTGCAAGTAACGCCCAGAAGCAACGCTGAAACCTGGGGAAGATTGTCCAGATTGCCAAATCGACGAACAAGCTTAATCCCGCACATGACTTCCA
The DNA here is from genome assembly GCA_022495235.1 of Xylaria curta. Classification (NCBI taxonomy): domain Eukaryota; kingdom Fungi; phylum Ascomycota; class Sordariomycetes; order Xylariales; family Xylariaceae; genus Xylaria; species Xylaria curta. The sequence continues at coordinate 36,916 of MU375944.1, forward strand.
ACCCAACCATCACAAGCTCGCGGGATTGACTGCGGGGAACTTCTACTTAGCCAATTACTCTAAACTCTAGCTCCATATCCTCCTCACTCAGACACTCATTCGCGAACAGCAACAGTCCCAAACCGTCGGATACACGACCCTCCTCGCTATTCCTTTCACCCTCATCCTCGTATCCTTCTGCCTCTCCAGTCTTCCTCTTCGTGGCAACAGATATAGTCTTGCGCAGCCATTTGTTCTCCGGTTTCTTTACACAATAGGCGTTTGTTCTATCAGCTTGGACGAACCTTTCGTTTCGTCGCCCATCCTCATCTCTTTCCTTGTACCTTAGCGGTCGATATACGATCTGTCAGCATGATCGCTAGAAGCATTGCACGCGCCGCGGCGCCGATTCCACGCTCTCTACGAGCGTTCAGCTCGACAGTTGCTCAGCAGCGCACCCCAGCTCTGGCAGACGTATCACCCACGGGAGTCGATTCCTTCAACGCCAAACAGAAGGAGTTCAGGGAGAATCTGGTGAAAGCTCAGCAGGAGAAAGCAGCCAGTATGTCTGGTGGTATTTTCTTACCCGTTCCTGATTACGTTCTACAAGTAAATTAGCTAATAGTATTTGCCTTAGGACAACGGGCGGAGGTGGCCTCGAAGACTGAATCTGACCGACCTGATGGATTACTGTCTCGCGTTATCTACGGTACAAAGGAGGGCCGCGAATTAGATGCACAACTAGAAGCAAGCTTTTCGGCTGTCTTGGCTCGTGGTAAATACGTCCATACGATTGTCTTCCACGATGTCAAGCCCGATAAAGTGGACGAGTATGTTGAACTTGTGGGCAAGTGGTACCCCAAGATGGCTTCCGTAGATAAGAATAAGGTTCACTTGGTTGGAAGCTGGCGTACCGAAGTCGGAGATTGTGACACTTTCGGTCTGTTACCTTGCGTATTAGGCTCGGGGATATTTGCTAACCCTCAACAGTTCACATCTGGGAATACCAGCGCTACCAAGGATATCATGAGTCTTTGAACAACATCTCTAAACAACCAGGCTATGACGAATTCAACGCGAAACTCAGAACCCTCATTACACACAAACAGACCTCACTAATGCAAGAGTTCTCTTTCTGGCCCACCACTGCGCCTCGAAAACTTGGTGGCGTATTTGAGCTGCGATCATACACGCTACATCCCGGCAATCTACTAGAATGGGAGACCCACTGGCGACGTGGCCTGAAGGCTCGACGTGAAGTCATGGAGGGTGTAGGCGCTTGGTTTGTTCAGATAGGAGACCTGAACACCGTCCACCATCTCTGGCAGTTTGCGAACCTCGAAGAGCGAAAGGTTCGACGAGAGCAGAGTTGGAAGCAGGAGGGTTGGGCTGAAACCGTGCACAAGACAGTTCCCCTCATTCAGACCATGAAGTCCAGGATTCTAATCCCGATGCCATGGTCACCAGTTGCTTAAACTGTCGTCCCTGCCACAATTTTTTTACAATATATGTGGACGTTAACGCGCCCACGTTTAAAACAGGAGTTCCGGCCGGAGACGTCTCGATTTATTAACACAATGAATGATTGCTTGGAATTCTGTTGAGTGTACAGTACCAGGGTCTAAGCCTTGCCGTGGGTGTCGAGCCTTTCATTTTTCTTGCTATTTAGCCTGGCTCAGAATGCAAAAAAATTGTTCATGTGCATTCATATACTGAAGGTGCCTAATACTCCTGTCCGCGTGAACTAATGTGTGCCGTAAATGCAAATTCTGAAAAGTCACATTCATATTTCGCAAAAATAGTTGGGCAAAACTAGCTTTCGCTGTGGGATGAATGCAAGATGCTTATACATATGAAACACGCAGGCCTGTGGTTACATAACAGTACTGAGCGCAGTCTTGGGCGATGCGCGTTGCATCTCCTTTTAACACGCAGGCAAGGAATTTGGTTATACTGTAAAGACAGCCGCGAGCCATTATCAAATCGACCTAACATGCAAGTGCAGCGGCGCACTTACCGTTGGTTGTTTAGTTACATTAAGACCGGCTGCATTCGATGTTCTTGGGAGTGTATGGTTTAATAATAGATACTCCTAACACTAGATTGATAGATCTAGTTGAATATGGGTGCTGATGTAAGACGCATAGTCTAAATAACATCAGAAAGTACGATTGAAGTAAGAGAGAATATCTTATATTTATAGGTTCTGGGTACTCTCTATGGCAATATATAGAGTCGGCTATTCACCCAATCAAAGTCTTGTTCTTGTCCCTGCCCGCAACTCAAAAAAGACTCATTCATTTTATTCTCCAAAGTCTTCTCCCATAACGGCAGCCAGATTCCGCCGCGCTAGATTGAGTGAATTCGAGAGCGCGCTCAGTTTCGTAGACATGGACAGTAGACACGGATCCGCGCTCTCAACACGAACCTTCTCGCGCACGTAGACTTTTTCAACCTCGCTGCTCCCACCGTGGTCAGAGGCCGTACTCCCGTTCTTGCCCGCCAAGCCGCCACGTGATCCTCTCGTAGGATACGACTGGCTCTGGCCGGGCCCCGTCAGAGGGATAGAGGGATCCGACTCGTGATGCCGGTACGTGAATACCTTATCAGCTTCATCATGTTCTAGCCGCCTTGCCGTCCCGATCGCCAACGCGAACTTGATACCCAGATTCACGGGTGCATCGACAGCTTCGAGAGCCCGGAGGTGTAGCACCAGGCACGCGTCCTGGATAGTAACGTGAAAGGAGAGCACGTGAGTTAAAGGAGGTATGAAGGAGGTCGCGGCTGCTGAGTATTGCGTCCAATCGCTTTCAGTGATGCTGCTGCTGGTTGTAACTACACTTGCGTCTGTGACGGCCGTGTTCGGTCTAGTTGTGTTCGCCGCAGAAGGTGGATATGCAGGTTTAAACTCGGTGATATTAGTGGGAGAGCCTCTCAGAATGGCGGATGCCTCATCGATACCCTGGGCTAGGAGACGTAATTGTGAGGATAGAAAGGTCGCTGTGGCTGGACAATCTCTTTGGCTTTTGCGTTCTATTTCCGTACAACATAACGACGCCAAATCCACGGCCTGCGTGAGTAATGCGTTTAGCGTCACCAACGGCGCCAGATGTATAGGGTGCGCCGGGTTAATTGAAATTGTCCAGGGGGCTGTCGTCCGTAGCTTGGTATGTATTGTCCCCTTGACTATTCGGGCGCCCACTCTAGTTACATGACCCTTCACTAGCTCGGCGCGTGGTGTGCTGAGCACGAGTGTACTGCCTGGGTCGATAGGAGCGAGAAGCGCGTAACATTCTTCTAGCCCGTGTTTTAACGACAGCAAGGTTGCTTGTAAGGAGTTGAGAAGCCATGCCAACTCACGTGCCTGTGCCGATTGTGAGTGAGAGACAGGGTCAGGAGATAATTGGGGGAGTGGTTGTTCATCAGTTGGCTTAGGAAGTGAAATGGGAGGGGGGAGAGTTGGAGGGTATGTTTCCACGAAGACATAATCATCTTCTATGAACATGATGAAATATTGGTATGATTCTCGATTAGAAAAGGTAGACTGTTGACTATCGAAAATAGGGAGGTGAGAGCCGAGCCAGCGTGTAAGAACCATACCTGAGTAGCATCCTCCTCGATTTTAAGCTGTTCTGGCGCAATAGGAGGCCAGATCTCAACAGACATAGTCGTGGTTGATGATAAAAACCACTGATAACTCTAGTAAATGTAGGCAACCATCCTAATGCCTGGTCGTGTAAGGATAGTGGGCTCACTTGATGTAGCTGAAGCTGCGTATGTATGATGAGACGTGATATCGAGAGTTGTACTTATGTAGGTACATGGATCGTGGGAATAGTGGGGAGCTTCACCAATACGCCATTTACAGGCATCCGGATTCTAGGATTATAGTGCCCCACTATATGCTTGTCAGCCGCTAAACTAGTCCTGGTCTGGGTCCTGGCTACCACGCTACAGCGCACTACTAGGCTGCTAAAGTAGCTGCACTGCAGCCCCACGTCAGTTGATTTTAGGGACAGCTTCAAACAAATTTAATCAAGGCTACCACATTTACAAGCCGTTTTCTTTTAGCTACCTATGATGCCATACATCCGCGACACGCAGTTGATATGATAACAAGAATAATACCGGCCGAAAAATCTAGACGTCTGCCTGGGGGATGAGCTAGGTAGCAGGTTAAGCAGGGATCCAACCATTCTACACTTCGTCGCGCCTCGTCTATCAAGATCATGGACAACAACGGCGACCAGCTTTCACAGCTGCCTGGCGCCACTACCAAAAAGCTCCCGCCTATACCAAAGGGTAAGCTCGCATTTAAGAGGGAGTGATTGACACAGTTGCTCAGCTGAAATCGCTTCCAGGTGCCACAGTTCGTAGACGCCCAATCCCTTCGGGGCCGGTAGCCTCGACCACCTCCGCTCGCCGCATACACGTATCGGCCAAGACACCTTTTCGATCAGTGACTACACGAGTACGAAAACAGCTCGACAAATACTTGCGCCAGTCGGCTTCCTCGCGAGCTACCTTTACGAACAAGTTGTCCCAGAAAAAGAACGCCTCGCTGGGGGAGCGCGTCCGTCGTATCCAGGAGCAATCTCAGAACGCCGCCACTGGCGGTCTCGGTCTTGGGTTAGAGAACTCGGGCGAGGTTTTGGTCCTAGGCACTGGGCGTGCGATTCCGAAAGTTACCGAAGTTGCATTGTTCTTCCAGAGGCAGCCAGACTGTATCGTGCAACTGCGCACGGGAAGCGTGGCCGCTGTGGACGATGTTATCTCCAAAGAAGAAGATGGCCTCGAGGGAGACGTGACTGAGAGGGCTAGAATGATGAGCTCACTTGAAGCCTCGATTAGACTTCGATGATGTGTCGTTTAATGTGTATCACCGCCGGCACACCTAGTCTATAGCATCGATCAACAGTTACAACTCCGAGTCCCGCCCGAGTTCAACTCGAGCCTGGGCATCGTATGACCTGGGGCTAGGATTGCCATGTGACTGGCATACTGCCAAAGGGGAGGCCAACTTTTATGATGGATCACAACACCCGAACTGTTTCGGATACTGTTATGGACCTTGCTTCTGTTGGAGATAAGGCCACTATAAGATTTTGGATGACCAATATTTTGACGAGACGAAATGGTCTAAACTGGAAATCTTTCGTCTACCAACCAGAAAATTGGGTCCATCCAACAACATCAACTATGATTAAGAGCTCCGATGAGGGGTCAAAGCGGTCAATGCGATCAATGCAATGCGACCTGGCCTTGGTGTAACAAATACATATACCTGAATTTGAGGACAACAATATTGATGGCTTGGGCTAAACTATTTAAGCGCTTATACTTTTAATCCTTTAATGCTGTAACCATCATCTCGATGTCACTGGCCTCTCAAAACATGTCGCAATCGCAGCCTCCATCATATCTTGTAGTTGGCGCCGGTGTTTTCGGTACCTCTACTGCTCTACATTTGAAATCCAAATATCCCGGCGCTGATGTGACATTGGTCGATCGTCATGATCCGGACGCGCCCACACGCCCAGCTGCTTCCTGGGACTGGAATAAAGTGGTCCGCGCCGATTACCGTGATATTACGTACTGCCGGAGTGAGTATCTATATTTATCCCTACCCCAGTTCCGCTCTTGCAGTCGGTCTCGCTTGCTTAAATTTATGTATGGTAACTTGAGCCCTTCTAGTTGCTCTCGAGGCACAAGACAGGTGGCGAACCAGCCCGCTATGGAGCCCCTATTACCACGAGACCGGAATTTATTGGATAAGTCGCACGGGATTTGCTCAACAGGTCGTCGATAACTTCAAAGCGCTGAGCCGTGACGCCGAGTTATACGCGTTGCCTGTAGAGGAAGCTCGGAAGCTATATGGTGGCATCTTCGACAATGCCGACTACGAAGGCGTTGATAAAGTATTGATCAACAAAACCAGCGGCTGGGCGGCGGCGAAAGATGCTCTTCAAGCCGGAATCAAGAGAGCTATCAGCCTAGGCGTGAAGTTTGTCACTGCGGAAGTTGAACAGCTCGAGTTTGACTATGAACATTGTTGCGTTGGCGTTCGGATTGATGAAAGTAGAACTATCACTGCTGATCGAACAATCCTATGCACTGGGGCCTTCACCCCCGTGCTACTGGAGAGGAGCGCCGATAAAATCTCTCGCGATGCGCTCAGACCTAAAGGGCGAATGATTGCAGCAGGTGTAACTACTGGGTTGGTAACTCTCGACGAAAAGACTGTCAAAACGTTCGAAGATATGCCTGTGTGTATCCAAGAGAACCCAACACATAGAGGTGCGTTCATCTTTCTTCTTTGAGTTTTGTCTCTTACGCTCACATGAGACAGGTCCAAGTAACGGGACTCTTCCACCCAATAATGAAAACCAACTCAAATTCTGGGGACAATCCATCTTCCAGCTTCCTAGTGGAACACCTAGTTTCTCTCAGCCTCCTACAGGTCCTGACTATCAACAATGGGAAGTACCAGCGACCCTCAAGACGGACGTTGCCGTCGCAAGCGAAGCTACCTTTGGGAAGCGCGGTACTAACTGGAAGATACACACTCACCGTATCTGCTGGTGAGTCATTCATTTATTTACTTTAATCTTTGCATTTTGTGCATCCTGACATCGAGAGCGCCCATTCCCCCGGCAGCAGCAAATTGAAACATTAGAGCTAAGAGTGTTACAAAGGGACTGTGTCACCCCAAACGACGACTTTATTATCTCACCACATTCGGCTTCAACGGGACTGTTCATTGCAACATGCGGCTCCTTTCACGGCTGGAAGTTCTTGCCTGTGATAGGCGACTATGTAGTACAGATGTTAGATGACACCCTTGAGCCAGAACTAAAGAGAAAATGGGCCTGGGACAGGCCGATCCCAAAGACCCCAGGAAGGGAGTGGCCCCGGTATGATCTGAGAGAGTTGATTAATGCTGCCAAGTGATAAGTTTGGTTCTGATGATTAACGGAATACGAAGCGATCGCGGTTACATCTTGTTTGTATAAGCGCTAAACGCATGGCAGCTAGACTCTACCTTTCGTCCGTATTATCAATAGCAAGAAATATAGTATTCGGAACCATCACAACAACCCAGCTCGGCAATTCAATTTCAACTGCTTCTGTCATCGTGACCGAGGCCTTGGGCCAGCCGCTTATGTCGTACTGCATTACCCCAGATTTTGGGCTCTCGGCTAAGTACCATGGGTTCACTCGGGCGGAGCTCGATTCTAAACTGCCTAATCAACCGGAAATTCACACACGGGACTCGACCACTCGGAGAGTTTCCTTGGCGATGACCTAGATTCCGCTTGCCCTTCCCGGTTGAGGTCATGGCAGCCTTCCTGTTGCTGTAGGATTCACATCAGGCTAGGAGTATCAAGGAATCGTGCTCACAGATGGTTCTTATCTGATCTTATAATGTGGGCACGATATCTCTTCTGTCACGGCTTGGCCGCCTCGAATGCTCGGCAGGTGCACTTGGTTCTTTGCTCTCCAACAAAGCAATATGTATCATCGAAGACGCGGGCATGCTATCGCGGCAGCTGCTGCCTTTCTCTGTAAGTCTCGTCCGGTAGTTGTACTCTTATCTTCGTTTACGGCATCTCTTCGACAAGAATGAAGGCGTATAGGCTAACCGTATACCACCTTTCAAGGCTTTCAGTCATGCGCTGCGCGTGCCACCATCAAGCTAGCCGCTCCGGTCGGCGTCTGCTCTAATGTCACATCACAGCAGACATATGACTACATTATTGTAGGTTCTGGAGCAGGTGGGATCCCGCTGGCGGACCGGCTCACAGCCGCCGGTCACACCGTCCTCCTCATCGAGAAGGGTCCGCCGTCGACCGGTCTCTGGGGTGGTATTATGAAGCCGGGATGGCTCAATGGAACCTCGTTGACTCGCTTCGACGTACCTGGGCTCGCGAATGAGATCTGGCATAATCCTACAGGCGTAATATGCACAGATGTCGATCAGATGGCTGGGTGCGTACTCGGTGGTGGTGTCGCCGTGAACTCAGGCTTGTGGTGGCGACCGCATCCCGCCGATTGGGACTATCTTTGGCCGGAGGGGTGGAAGAGTCAGGATCTAGCTGCTGCTACGGATCGAGTATTCGATCGGATACCAGGCACCACCGTCCCGAGTACGGATGGGAAGCTATATCTTCAGCAGGGCTTCGAGATGCTTACCAGCGGACTGAATGCGAGCGGTTGGAAATCTATCGTTCCGAACGATCATCCAGATCAGAAGAACTGTACGTCATCTGGGAACCCGAACCCCCAACTGCATTCTTGTCTATGGGGATGAACCTCAATACTGATATGATTTCCAGTTACATATGGCCATGCCACACACATGTTCGCAAATGGCGAGCGAGGAGGTCCCCTAGCTACATATCTGGTGTCGGCTAGCAAGCGCAAAGAATTCACACTCTGGATGAATACCACCGCGAAGCGAGTAGTACGAACAGGCGGCCATGCCACGGGAGTTGAAATTGACTGCAGCACAAAAGCGGCCGGCCATGCGGGTGTGGTGTCAGTGACCCCTGGCACTGGCCGTGTGATTTTGTCCGCCGGCGCTTTTGGGTCTGCGAAACTACTTTTTAGAAGTACGACTACTCTTGTCTACAATTATATAAATGTGTTGAGCTAATGTGACGAAGGCGGTATCGGACCAACTGACCAATTGAACATCGTCAAGAACTCTACTGATGGTCCGACGATGATCCCGTCGGATTCTTGGATCAACCTCCCAGTCGGATATAATCTAGACGATCATGTCGGCGTAAGTAGATGTCCTTCGAGGCAAAGACACATATCCACAAACTAAAGTTTGGGTTAGACTGATATCGAAGTCGCTCATCCAAGCGTTGTATTCTACGATTTCTATGGGGCATGGAATAAACCTATATTAACTGACACACAAGCATATATATGTAACTATTCCAATCACGAATGATGTTGCGCGATACTAACTATCACGTAGCAAACCGAACCGGCATCTTAACACAAGCTGCGCCTAACTTGGGCCCCATCGTATGCCATCTTCAAAGCGCTCAGGGACATTAAATCGCTAACGAGATGAGTAGTTCTGGGAGATCATCAAAGGAGCCGACGGGGTCGAAAGACATCTGCACTGGCAAGCGCGTGTCGAAGGCTCAACGAATAGTCAGTTTCCAGACTTAAACGATAGTAGTACTCTTTCTTACGACGATAACAGCTTCAATGACAATCACACAATACCTTGGCACCGGAGCAAAGTCGCGTGGACGCATGACCATCACCGCCGCGCTGAACACCCGCGTAGCGACCTCTCCGTACCTCAGCGATCCAGCCGACAAGGCGACCGTCATCAAGGGTCTCGAAAACGTGCAGAAGTACTTCCAGCCTATCACGAACCTTACGTGGATCAAGCCTGCGCCTGACCAGAATGCGACGGCATTTGTAGACTCGGTTAGTGACGCGAATACATATCTTGTTCTTCGTACATTTGGTGAGAAAACACTAATCTGGCCCACTAGATCCCCGCAACCCCTTCCGCGCGCTGCTCAAACCACTGGATCGGAACGGCGAAGATGGGGTTGGACGACGGGCGCCAAGCGAATGGCACGGCGGTCGTCGACACTGATACTAAGGTGTATGGTATGGATAATCTGTTCGTTGTTGACGCTTCGATATTCCCCGGCATGATGACTGGTAATCCGTCGGCTATGATCGTGAGCGCTTCTGAGCATGCTGCAGACCATATTCTAGCCTTGAAAGCCAATGCATCTTAGTCCTGGCCTTTGGAAGGAGAGAGATAAGGTTAAGTATATAAATGGTTCTACGTTTAGTTATCATGAATTAGTCAATTAACAAGTCAAAATCAAAGATGATCAAATGAGTCCAGTCAGTATGTATGCTGTGATTTTTCATAAATATTGTATTACTACATAGAGTGGTTAGGAAAAGTTACTTCCTTTTGCCGTATAACTTATAGAAATCTGCGGCAGCTTTCATCAAATGTAGCCCCTTTATCTAGGATGATTGCTTCTGAAAGAGCTCAGACGGATGCCAGCCAAAAATAGATTGGAAATGATTACAATACCCGACTTGACTGATCAGCGTACCCCAAGCCACCTTGTTTGCCATAACATCCAGCAACGTTTTGCGCATAGTGCAGTTTGCGAGAAGAAACTCACGCTCTCTAAATTCGAGCTGTTCCATTAAGACCTTTCTCTGCTGAATGTTTTTCTCCAGATCGATGCGATGATTGAGATCATTAATCGAGTTATTGATCTGTTCTGCGTGGTGTGTCGTGTAGCAAATGTCCATAGAAACGGGGTGGCCCAAGGAAGAAGTATCGTGGATCATGCCTGGAACCCCATAACAGCTGCAAAAGAGACGAATCTCGTTTGGCTGGTCCTTGATGAGTGAATAAAATAGTGCTGAAGACATTGTTACCTCGACCCTTGGTACGTTACCGCTTGTGACTATGTTTTTGTGTGTAGATTAAGCTCTCCCAGTATTTGAAATATAGGGCTCGACAGTCTCATTTATAATAATAGCACGATGCACTCACGTATGACAAACAATGGCCTAGTCCTCGTGTCAATAGTGGCTCGTCCTCATGCTTTGTTAACCATTCTTTCAAAGAAAGACTCGGTTGAAAACAATATGGCAGTAAACTAAACATAGAAACTGTGCTTTGAACTGCCATAACGCTGTCATAGTCGGAGGAATCATGTTTTAGTTATCTCCCATAAGGCCTAGGCGGTGGTAGTAAGTCCTCGCCCTGATATACGGATCAAGCTTCCAGTAATTCTCACTGAGCTGCTGTACTACTTCAGTACGCCTTGATGCCTTTTCCTTCCCGGTAGAACTTTCAGCAGCCAAACACGCCCATTCAGCTGTTTCCAGCTCGAACTCGCCTATTAGTTCGTTTCGCTCCTGCTGAATCTGCGTTCTCTTTTCCACCTCCTCTAATTTCGCGTTCTCGCCTTTCACGGGCTCTATATAGTCGTATTCCCAGGTGTCTTTGCCGCCAAAACTTGTATGTAAGTTCTTCTCGGAGATGAATTGCAAGAGGTCTGACGGCTTTCGCGTGAAGTTGATCTTCGAAGCGATGACGGGGTCGAGCCATCCTTTGATTATATTCCAAATACCTATTTAGTGCGTGAGTAAAGTGAATTATGTGAACACACGGGAAGAGGAGGACAAGTACCCCAAAATACAAACGGCGCATTGTGAATGAGTACCACTCCCAGGGTCTCGGGGTATCTTGCCTCAAAGACGGAGATAAGAAGTTTGACGACGTGATAATCCATATTCCTCAGCCCAAAGCCCGTCATATCGAAAATAAGACAAAACTTGTCGTTCGGAGGCTTAGCTAAAATCCTAAGACTCTCAATATTGTGCAAGATGTAGGTATCCATAGTCTCAGTCGACTGTAGTCGCGGATCGTGCAGCCGGACCTTAATCACGTAAATGGGTCGGTTCTCCTTATCCGTCCCACGAACATAGCTCTTGCCAGAGCGATACTGCGCGATGAAATCCTTGTCGCCTGCCGACAGATTCTCCTTCAACGCTACACTCTCGCCATCTCGGATGACTATCTCGGCCATATTTCTCTCGACGCGCCAGTTGACGGCCGACACGAGCATGATCATGGCCTGCTCGACGTCCCATTTGCGTGCCCGAAGAAACCGTAGTACTAGTGTGTCCGGATGCTCACACAATATGAAGCCCCAGAGGGCCCGGCGGAAATCTCTCGGCGACATGTCACCTATGTGCTGCTGTAATTCACTGGTGATATCTGGCGTCGGCTGTGGAGAGCCCGCCATCTCGAGATTCTCAACGCCGCAGAGGCGGAGTAGGTGGACCCATGCCTGTTGTAGCATTCGATCCTCGTCTGGGGTGAGGTTACCCAGGGTGCCTGGGGAGAGAAGCTCTACAGTCATGTTGGGTAGGTGCTCAAACAAGCCCCATAGGCTCTTTGTCAGTGCTTCTTATTTTGTTTGCGAAGAAAAACGATGGATGATCTGAAGTCATTACAGTTCAATCCATCCCCAACAATGAAACAATGAAGACAAAGATAGTAGATGGGCAACTTCTCTTAAAGTCGACAAGCGCGATAGGCATTTTAGCGCGCAACTAGAGAATGCTCTCCATCGTGGAGATGGAGACAGGCCATACCCAAATCAGAGAAAAGAAAAGAAAATGTGAGTTCCAGCGTCACATGTCACCCTTCTGAGTAAGACTGATTGCGAGAGTAAGACTTGGTACCATCTTCGAGGTAAGTAGGGCGGCTGTCTTAGATCGCGGAAACACAAGACAACTCGTCGGGAGGCCCACTTCGGCGAGGAACCGATTCAAGGATCAGATCGGCATATTAACTCAACATTGGACGAGCTTGCGAGCGATCTGGATGGAGTTGGGGAAGAACCTTGTTCCCCAGGATTGACTCTGCGGGGTGATGAATCCAGCTGTGGCGCTAGACTAGTGTGGGGGAGTGAGATTCCGTTTTGGTGCTGGACCTATCCAATCCTAGACATAGTGACGTCACTTATATGAGGGGTCATACATACCACATGGTACATGTAGGTATCTGATGTTGAAATGTATACTGGCATATTTGCATGAAATCGAGTTGCTTCGACAGAATAAAGTACCTACTCTACATGAATAATAAGTCTTGAGTAACGTTTCCCCATTTGGCCCCCGCCATATCTGCAAAGTAGTTGGTCTTGGGGTTCCATTGTCCAGTCCCACCTCTGGGCAGCACTCTACCAGCCGTAGCGATATATGTCGACGATAAGTTCAGCATAGGCTTTTCTTCCATGGGCGCAGATGACTTTGGCACGATAACGCTGGCTTTCTTCTGTTCCATCAAGCGAAGTAGCCGGAGGAAGAGATGAGCGCTGACATCTGCACCAAGTGTCCATGACGCATTCTCGTAGCCTGTCATGAAAAAGAGGTTTGGCACGTCCTCTATCATGGCTGCTTTCCATGCGAACTTGTCACCCACTTCGAAGTGATTGCCATCTACTGAAAACTGGATGCCTCCGCCAAATTTGAGCTTCAGGCCCGTAGCCGTCACAATGACATCGGGATGCAATGCTGACCCGGACTGTAGCTCGATGCTGTTTGCGGTTACTCTCTTGATCTTATCGGTGACAACGTTCGCTTTGCCGGAGCGAAGAGCGGCGAAGAAATCGCCATTCCTGCAAGCACAGAACCGTTGCTCCCATGGGTTGTAACGCGGCTTGAAGTGGGGGTCCCACTTGATATCTGGAGGAAGCTGTCGTATTGTTGCCTTCCTGATGTATTTCTTGGCTACTTCGGGATAGGCTTTGCAGAATTTGTTAGATAGATAACCTCGGAAGAGCCACATGAATCTATTTAGTTTGTGTGCTATAGTCACTGGAAGAATGGCAAACAACAGCCTCGTCAAGAAGTTAGTGGTGGGTAGAGAGAAGATATACCCAGGGCTCCTCTGTAACATAGTCGCACTTTTGGCCTTGTCGGTGATAGATGGGATGATGGTAATAGCGGTGGCCCCGCTTCCTATGACAACGACATCTTTGCCTGTGTAGTCGTAGTCCTCGGGCCAAAATTGCGGGTGAATGACTTTGCCCCTGAAATTCTCAATGCCAGGGATAACAGTTTGTAGAGGCGTTTCGTAATCATAGTACCCCGTACCGAGAAGTGCAAACCGCGATTTATAGATGACCGGTTCCTCGTTGCCAGCTACATTGATGTGGAAGACCCAATTCTTCTCTGTCGAATCCCAGTCTGCAGTCTCGACTTTGTGGCGATAGCAGATATGCTGGTCTATGCCAGCAGACTGGGCCGACTGGGTAAGATATTTCTTTATCTCGTCTCCGGTCGCCATCGTATCCGTAGCCTTCCATGGGCTCCAAGGGAAGCCAAATGTAAATATGTCAGAGTCAGATCTGATACCTGGGTATCGGAACAGATCCCACTGCAACACCCGGAGTCAGTTGGTGCCGTTTCGAGCATAACATGCAGTTACTTGACAAGTGAACAAAAGCATCTAAGGTATAATCTCCAAAAAGTAGCTTTCGTAATCAGAAAGTGACTGAAACGAGTCTAAAACCGACTTACAGTGCCTCCTAGGGAGTCTCGCCCTTCGAGGATGACATATTTCAGGCCAGGAGGCCCCTGATTCTGAATGCGATAGGCTGCATTGAGGCCAGATATTCCTGCACCGATAATGACGACGTCGAAGTCAAGGGAAGTAGCCATCGCTGACGACTGGTTGAAGGGAATGTTTGTTGTCTATAAATTGAGCGAATTGTGAGGCTGGTTGAGGATGAGAAGTCTGTAAGGCGCTCAACTTTTGACTCAAATAAAGATCACATTTGCCTTAAAATCATTCAATCGATTTCAGGCAGACAATGCGAACTTATTCAAGGAGCAGACAATATCACGATTTTACGATGAAGAGGTCATGCGATATTGTTGAAGCGGAAAATTGGAATGCTCGGGCTCCGGTCTAAGCTCCACATAGTGTATCATGGGAGTGGACAGCGGAACGAAGGCGGGACAATGCGAGTCCGCGATTTCGGCTCTGATGCCATCATGTGTGGAAATTATCAGGGCCGCCCGTACCAGCCTGCAATTCTCAAATCGAACCATGAGGAGTCGACATTTCGTGCCGAGGATGCCGAGTCATTCGCGTGAATTGGCTTCTGCCTGGATGTACTCAACTGGCCGAGTGGTGTCTCTGTCACGGCTAGTTGGTGTTTTACAATAGTCTGATTACATATCGCCGAGGATGTTGAAGTTCGCAAACTAGCCCTGAAAAGGGGGAGCCGTCTTTTTGACTTTTCCCTAATGCTGTTGATTGGCTGGCTTCACGAAACCGAGGGCACGATCCGTTACCCGAAGCCCTAGTGCGGTTCGGTTGGTGGGGCCATACAAGGTGTCGGGATATTGTGGGGAGAAGAGATAAGTATACAACACCTACACCTCATCCCATGCACGCACCTCACCACCCAGCAAGTTTGCAGGTCAACAGTTAAGGCCAAGAAGTTCATGTGGACGACAAGCACCGTCAACAACACAAAGTGGGTCACAGTTCACATAGCTTTGAAGTCCGGAGGCCTCTTCGAGCCAGGCAGCTGTTTAAAGATGTTGATACTAATTTCTCTCGGTGTCTATCCTATCCTATCGAGCCAAACCAGCCTTAGCTTCTCTAATCAAGAGTCTCCGAGATATAATGTCGTTGTGCCGGAGAAGAATGCCTTCGCATCTTGTACGGCCGCTTCAGCGGCTTTGTGGAAGCCCATTCTCGGCCCAAGTAGGAGAATATCATGCGGACAACCCTTCGAAATTACCAAATGTAGAGGCCAGCCCTGGTCGCTGAAAGCCTTAGAAAACGTCTTGATATCATCACATAAAACCTCGCTTTCCCCTCCATTGATGAACATGGGAATCTCGGTGCTCATTTTGAAGGGGTGATGTAGTGGTGATAGATAGGGGCTTGATACGTCAATTGCCCCGTTACCGGAGACTGTGCTTGCGCCCCAGCGAGCGAAGTTGGCGTTCAGGTAGTCTGACGTGTAATTGGGCGATAATTTCATATGCATGGTTGCATCCAGTGCTGCGCTTACGTCTGTCCACGGAGACCATAGAGCGACCGCAGCAGGTGCCGGAATATCAAGCTCCTGGCCGTACACGCTGATGTAGCGTAGTAACCCGAGCACGAGGTTCCCTCCCGCCGAATCGCCAGATAATATGAGCTGGGAGGCCGGAATTCCCAGCTCTCTGACGAGGTGGAGGTACGAGGTCAACGCATCCTGAAGCGCTGCCGGAAACTGCCCACCTCTGCGGCTAGATAGTCTATATTGCGGCGTACATACATGAGTACAACCCATATACCGCACGAGTGTGCGGGCTAGATATCCGGTATCATGATCACGTCCATCGCCAATAACAAAAGCGCCGCCGTGGAAGTGCAGAGCTACCGTAGTTCTCCGGCTCGTCAGTGCGGCTGGCAGTGGCTGTGCCGGTGTCCAAGTTGTGCCGATTAATTCCGATCGTATCACAACATCGTTCAACGGGCCTTTGTATAGCCCAGGTGAACTTGGCTGGATTATCTGAAACCTGTTTCGTTCCCGGCCAGGTTCGAGCTTCAACCGGTCTCCAGCCTGGAACAGGGAAATGTAAAGCAACACCAATCTGACTGTACGCACGCGAACCGCCTGGTTAAAAGACCACCCTTTAACAGGACGTACCCATGGTAGTAAATAGCGGGCAATGTCATAGAAGTAATGGGAAAGCAAGAAAGGTGTAGAGGCGAGGATGAAAAGAACAGACGCCATCTCTGCTATGGGAAGCAGAATAATGTCTTGGATGCAATTGATGCTTCGAACCTTCAATGAATATGGAGCACATACAAGGACGCTCTTGGGATTATAGCCCGGAACTCGCCTGCTTGATAAGAACCCGGTTGGACTACTTACGAAACCGAAGCCGGAATCGAATAGATAATGGGAGCCGAGGCAATTCATACACACACGTATGCTGCAGATCTCCTACTAGGACTAAACAGGGGTTCTAAACTCTTGTATCATGGCGACGCTGCTGGTGCGTCTAACGACTTACACGTGCTTGATCATCGTAGATGTGTCAGGAGATTGGGAGAATGAAAGGTAGCTGAAAGCTGAAAGCCCTGCTCTTATGAGTTATATCCATGACCTAATCTCAGATACTGTGACAGCGAGATGGTGGAGTTATCGTACCCTAACACTAGCATGCCCCAGGTAGGTTACCTCCAGGCTGCAGTACTTGACCTTACATTGCGGGCCAAAAGGGGTCGCATTAGGCGGGTCCGTTCCTGTTTGTGTACTAAGTATGTTACATTGAACGAGGAACAAATCATCACTCGCAGTTCTATTGATTACCACGGTAGACTTGGTCGAGGAATTAGTGTAGAAGACTTAGGTAAGCCTGAGAAGCGAGATTACTGTGTTTTTGGAGCTGTGAGATATATATCGTAGCATATGTTAATCTAATAATACGTCTGTATCACGCGCATTTGAAATCTATTTATGGCTGGTGCTATCGAGATACAGTGTATCGAATAATGATCTACGACGACAGTGATGAGCGGCCCATAACGTCTCTCAGCAGCTCCTGTAACCAGGTCGGCCAACCTCTAATCCCAGAAACCACGCTCGCCGATTTGGGGATAATCAACTGGCCCCCACGCCGGCTCTTAAGTCGCGCGACTATTGGCTCAGCAACATGTTCACTTGTGAGCAAGCGGACACCAGCCTTCTCGAGATGGCCGACATAATCTTCGATGAGGGGAGTGCGGACGTAGTTGGGATGAACCACGGTGGTGAGAACATTTGGCGCCTTGTACACGTGCTTGAGCTCGCATGTGAGCGCTTCGTGAAAAGACAGAGCCGCTGCTTTCGTAGCAGAATAGTCAGCCGCGGTGGGTAATGCTACGAACGAGGCAAGACTGGCAACTGTGACAACATGACCTTTGTTCATCTGAATCATGTGCGGGAGGAATTGCTGGGTCGTGAACCAATGCGACATGGTGTTGACGCCAAAGATCTTGCGCAGGAAAGATTCCGACATTTTGAGAATCGAAGTCGGGCTGGTGACACCGGCATTGTTGATGAGAATCGATGGATGTCCGATTTCTCGGCGGACAGAGTCCGCGGCTTCCGCCACTGACTTGGAGGATGTCACATCACACTTGAAGAAGCGTATGTGAGTATTATTTCCCATCGATTTGGGTAATTCTTGAATATCAAGAACCGCGACGCGCACGCCAGAGGCAGCGAGTTTCTCGACCACCAGCATGCCAATGCCACTCGAGCCCCCTGTGACGACCGCGATCTCGTTGGGCCAATCCCATCCCTTGCTCGCCGTCAAACGCCACGAGTTAGAGGCAAGAGTATTCAGAGCCCGATTCAAGCGGCGAGCAACGCTCAGCGCAAAGATCACACATAGTACTTTCGTAGCGGCAGAAAGATTGATATTTGCTGGTGGCACGTGCAGACCAGGCAGCCGGTTCACGAAATCTGAGACAATACGTCGTACAGTACTCGGAGCGTAAACGACCGCAAGGAGAAGTGGCCCGGATGAGAGGGGCGAGAAAATGAGGCCGCGTAAGGACTCACCAAGCCCATGAATAACGGGCGAAAACAGTAGTGAAGCCATGATGAACTCTCGACGATACACTCGTAGCAAATCACCCGGGGACATGCAATTTGAAATAGATCTGTAACAGCGGTGACAGCATTTCGTCGGGATTATTAGAGGTATTCTCCATCATGTCGGCACTGGCGGTTGTGTTGTTCCCTGTTTCTAACGAAGTTAAGCTACTTAGACTTCACGCCTTTACTACATTAGTTAGACAAACCTCGGCTTCTACTTTGTACAGTACGAATATTTGCCCGCCGCCAAGCACCGTTGACGACACTCGGAACCTAAGCCGCTTTTAGTAAAGACCAGCTTCACCCCAGCTGCTGTCTGACATCTCGACTAAGCCGATTCTAGTATGAATTCGCACAGTTGCAAGGTTGCTTTGGGTTCCACTTGGTACCCTCAACTGCCGGAGACATTTATATCCATGGGACCGTACAAGAGACTTGCCTTTTGGCGTATCATATCCCGGACTATCCTCTTTTTCAACCCCATATTTTGCCTCCTACAGCTATGCTATCGCTTCTCCCATCTCGGTATAATTAGCCAAAATGGTTTTCCCTGGTCGTTTTAGCACCGGATGCAAGCTTTGTCGTCAACGGAAAATCAAAGTAAGTTAGCTCTATGTCGGCGTTCGGGGCCGGAGGAACACTTACGCTCCGTCATACCGCCCGAGCCGCCTTGTCAGCATTCCCGACGGGAGGGGTTAGTAGTATAGCTTGATTTTGGCTAACGCGTGCCGTTTTCTATGGGTTAGTGCGATGAAAATCGGCCGTCGTGTCGGCGGTGCCATATCTACGGACAGCCCTGTCCAGGGTATGCTGATCAGTTCCATTTCCGTTTCGATAAGACAGCCTCGAAGCAAGAAAACCCCCCACCTCGACAGCAATGTCGAGGAAAGTCTCGAGCATCACGTCAACCACAACCGCTACAGCAGGCGGCGGCGGCTAACAGCAATCAGAATGCTGAGCAGGCTATTTGCAATGTGCGACCTCCAGCTATTATGCCACCGCTAGAGGTCTCATACGATGACATTTCACTTTGCTATTTTGTTCGACGTTTCGTAACGCCGGATGAGAACGACAGACTACCAGGTCATTTGAGCTTCCTTCCAAGTCTATATAATCATGACGGCCATGGACTCCTAGAATTAGCCACGTTGAGCGTTGCACAGATGGCGGCCTATAATCAGTTTGGTAGCAACCAGTTCCGCCTCCAATCCTACCAAAATTATGGCCGTGCAGTACGGGTATTACGGAGAACTATTGAGACTGAAGACGAAGCAACTGACGACAAGGTTCTTGCCGCGGTCTTGCTCTTGTGCATGTTCAAGGTGTGTAGTCTTAAAGTAACCCCAGATTTAAATCCCGATCGGTGCTGATAATTGAGTAGGATATTAGCGAAGAAGGCTTGGGCGATTCTTGTGAACATACTCCGGGTTTATACTACCTTCTAGAGAAGAGGGGCATCGAGCAATTTTGCACAAACTGGGGGTTCGAGCTGTTCCTCTTGGCGCTTCTCAAATTAGTAAGTCGACCATCCTTACAGGTTGCAACCTGCCCTCTGTAATCTGGTAGACGAAGTATGGATTCTGACAGTCAACAGCAAGTGCATTCCTTCTTACATCAAGACAATAGGTACAGCGACCCAGGGGGGCTGGTTACGTTGCTCGGCCAATTGGATCCGATTATGCGCGCCATGTCCTTGATGACGAAAACTATGTGGCTTCGGCAAGGTCTCTTAAAATGTAACAAGGACCTCAATGGAGATCACAAGCCGCAGGGAGACATTCATCAATCAATTAATCAAAGGCGCTCAGCCGAGGCGGACCAATCCATCTTACAGAAATGCTTTGAGGCCCTTGCAGAATTCGTTGACTGGGATGGAGAGGCCGAACAGTACTGGAAAAGTACTTTCGAAGGCCGGAGCATGCCGTCTGCCTTGGGTCAACTGGCGGCGGGATCAGCCTGCTACGATGCTAAAACGGCTTGCATTATCATATTAGTCCGCACTGCACGCATGATACTATTGTTAAGTATATTGGAGTACCACGACTCGGTTCGGGTCTCCTACAGGGAGACAGGTACATGGAGAGTCGGCGATCAAGCGGCGTGGGCGAATTGGATTCCCGTTTTAAAGCAAGAAATTCGACTTGCAATTGACGATATGATCTATTGCGTGCCGTTCGCTATGGGAGATCTTGGACCCGATGGCAGTCCCGTATCCGTACCTCAAGACGGAGCTGCAGCATTAGTCGTTTTTCAGCCAGTGAGGCTAGTGACATACTGCGCTTACGCAACACCCGAGCAACGAAAGCGATGTCAAGATATATTGAACCGCATGAAATCTACCATCGGAGTCAGGTCGGCCGTCCCGTGGGAGGACCACGCCGCCTCGAATACCTCGGCACCTGTACGACCTGGTACCCAAAGTCTGGTTCGGGCTATGGCGTTGCTGTCAAGTCCTGGGACAATATCTCCGCTACAAGAAGGCTCGCCTGGTTGATGGATCGAGATGTCAGTGCTCTTGTTGTGATTTAATATCTGAGGCATTAGGTTATACCGAGTGGTCCCCTGAAAAAATTGTCTTTCACAAATCTTAATATCCTCCGAAACTAGGCTCGGCAGCCTGATGTCACCTAATACTTGTAGTAATATTATATCCATTCTTCCCCGCGATGACCAGTGTTGCGATAAGTATGGAGTGGGACTATCCGAGCTCGCTATCGTCGTCAGCCGTAGCAGGATATACTGCACGTCACCTCGTTTTAGTTCTAGTTTGCGAAGTTCAACAAGTAAAGGCTATTAGTTTTCGACTAAGCCCGAGGGTGACGAGGTCGGCCGGCAGAAGCAGAGAGAGAGAATCTTATGACAAGCCACTATTGGCATGTCGCAGGCTAAACTAAAAGGGGCCATACTTTGCGAGGTTGTGGTAATCGCTAACATGGCTTAAATCTTAAGTTAAGAGACCTCGCTTGCGGTGCCCCCACATCCCCGCAAAGCTTCAAGACATCCACTTCACAACTAGTCCAAGCTGGGTAGTCTTCAAATGTATAGGCGCCCCATCTAGCACTCGTCACTGTTGATCTATGGAGTTATACTTCAACAAATCGTTGAGTTACTTCGGAGATTTAGCCATGGCTCACCAAGACAGGCCATACCTATTACTATTCATATCCCGGCAGCCTGATTGAGGGGCGCTTTAACCTGTACCTTGAAGCTTCACGTGAAAAATCAAACCTCGGTGAAAGGGTCTTCGCTACTCCAGTGTGCTATGCCCTGGAACTCTCGGAATTGTGACTTGAACCTTACCGCCTTATTACTAGTTTCATACTAAAGGTACGTAATTCACGGGTGGTTAGCATAGGCAGACGTTCTCGTAGAAATCAAAACACTTACACTTAACTATCTTATTAGACTCTAGCACCAGCTATTTAAAGAATATCCTCCATAACGAAGTGCTTGTTACTATATATACTATCCTCTTTCTATCTGCGCGACTAACTATCCGGTTCCCTCCTCGTTACCAATTAGCTTTTTCATCTTTCTGCTTACACCACGATGGGTGTAGCTGCCCAGATCTTCAGCTTCCCAAGCCTCACCCTGGCGGCGGCGACCGAGTCCTTGCTGGTTATCAAGTTTTATGCGGATGTATTCCCCAAAATATTCAACTTGAACACCCATCTCGATATAGCGGCCGTCATCTTCCTCATAAATTATACATTCGCTGCTTTGTTTTGGGGACTCATCTATCCAAGGCTGCTCAGCCCGCTAAGGCACCTTGATGGCCCACGAGTAAGTATCTAGTTATGTGTAGACATCACCAGGCGACGTGTTTGTATACTTACCGAGATTACTAGAACTTGGTCAGCATCACTCATCGGTCTCTCGTCGTTAAAGGTCGGCCTGGAGGGGATCTCTTTCTTGATCTTGACAAGAAGTATCCAGGTCTAGAGATTCTCAATCTCAGTGCCTTCGATTTCCAGGTATTGATCACTAAACCACGGATGTTGTCGGATTTACTCGTTCATAAAGCATATGACTTCATTAAGCCCCCAAAACTTAGCGAGTTACTGCGACACATCCTCGGAGATGGACTTGTTATGGTTGAAGGAGACCAACATAAATTCTTACGCAAGAACACCATGCCAGCCTTCAGCTTCCGTCACATCAAGGACTTATACCCCATGATGTGGGAAAAGTCCGACCTTATGTCCAAGGCACTTCAAGAGGCTCTTGAGGATGGCGAGGGCAAAGACACTGGAATCATTGACCTCTCAAACTGGACTAGCAAGGTCACTCTTGATATTATTGGGGTAGCGGGTATGGGTCGAGAATTCAACACACTGAAGAAAGCAGAAGACCCACTGCTCGGGATCTACGAGCAACTGCTTGAACCGGCACCGGCGAAGCTCATTTTTGCTATGTCCTCACTATTATTCGGTTTGTCCTTCGTGAGGCTACTCCCGTGGAAGATGAACACCTTATTTAAGTACCTGACGACTACTCTAAGTGATCTTTGTATGCCAATGTTACAAGAAAAGAAGGATGCAATCATCAATTCAAAAGACGACCACTTTGACGTCTTGTCACTCCTCATTAAATCCGGCAACTTTACCGACCCAGAGCTTAGGGATCAATTATTAACCTTCTTAGCTGCCGGGTATGTTATCTGCTATAGCAACTTGGTTCACCCTTAAGAAACTTTACCACACTTCAGAACCAAACCAGGCTAACACCACTCTTTTATTTACTAGACACGAGACCACGTCGTCCGCTCTAACCTGGGCGTGTTACCTGCTTGCCAAATACCCAAATTTCCAGGATATACTTCGAGAAGAGATTCGTCGTGCGCTACCAGATGACTTGGAGATCGATCAAGCAACCGATTTGGGCAGTATTCTCGAGCCATTGCCCTACTTAAACGGCATCATGAACGAGACACTACGTCTATACCCGACGGTACCATTGACAATGCGCCAAGCTATTCGTGACTCAAACATAGCAGGCCAGGTTATTCCAAAAGGCGTGATTGTGATTCTCTCCATGTGGCAAATGAATCGCTCCCCTGAAGTCTGGGGCCCAGAGGCGGGTGAATTCCGACCGGAGCGCTGGATCGCGGCTGGCAAGCCGAATTCAAATGGTGGTGCTAATAGCAACTATGAGTTCTTGACTTTCCTCCACGGTCCGCGAAGCTGTATCGGACAGGGGTTTGCTAAGGCAGAAATGCGCTGTCTTCTTGCATCTATGATCCGCAACTTCTCTTGGGAGTTGGCCATGGATGATTCAGAAATATTACCCAGAGGTGCGATCACCATCAAGCCATCAAATGGCTTACTGCTTAGGCTGAAGTCATTACGTGCATAACTGTGTCATGCATTAAATTCAAGTAATTTATTCGTGTGAGCACTTTGCATAGACGCACAAGGCTAGGAAGTTAGAAATAGGTTCCCTTACTTACGTAACTAAGGTCATATGTCAATCAACTGGAAGAGCACTTGAAACGTAATGATGGAGACGGAACGTTAGTAATACCCGACTGCGTGGTAAAGGTCGGGGAATAAGACCACGATTTTTATCATGTACTTATGTGTCTTTTAAGCCACAGTGAAAATCCAAATCCCAAATCTCTTCTAGTTAACGCGATGACCGTTCTTCTGAAGACTGTTGCGAGAAAGTTAAGTCCCATTTACTATTATAAAATATTAACTTTCGACTACTGGTGAACAGCTGGATTTGAATTATCAAATCATGGAAATGTCGAGAAAATATTCAGTAATAAATACAGCGTTTCGGCAGTTTGCTTTGACTTCAGCGAGAGTAAGAACGTCATATAGTTCGTTTAGTTCTGATACATTTCGTTCCGAGGCATGCCAAGTCTTTGTTTTCGAGGCCATTCAAGTACACAGCCACGACCGTGGACTGTGTAGTATTAGCTTAGCGTACCTGGTGTGTATTTCGCCGGTTGATCTGTGCACATACTGTCAGACTCTCGATATCTACGAGCTGCATACCGCCTACCTAGAGTGACAGACCAAAGAGGGCATTTTGTATATAGATCTCTAGCCTGTAGATGTAGTAGTTGGAGCTTCTTGTGCGACAACAAATATTCAAGACTTACCCCTACATTGCTATCAGTATACAGAGGTCGTGACACATAGAAACCCAGAAATCTCTATTTGGGTGGTAAAAACCGGCAAATCCCTGGTGTCGCATGTTTTGTGTTTTTTATGAAAAAGCCCTTAAATCATGTTAGTTTGATGGACTACTCAAAGATAAGGATATTATCGTGTCGCACCCTCACAATACCTACAACTGCAGATCTCTCACCTAGAAGAACAGAACAAAGGAAGCACTTTGTATATAGATATCTGGTCTGTATGTGTAACAACTAGAGCTCCTCGTACAACAACAAGCATCAAAGACTTACTCCTACATTGCCATCAGTATCTAGAGACATGAGCATTCATCTGAATATCAGGTCCCGAGGACATCGCCAAGATCCATCTCTACCAGAACCTCGCTCGTGGCCCCCAAATACTATCGACGGCGATGGGAACTACGATATCAAATCTCTCTAATTTTATAGTGCCTCCCTCCCCTAGACGTACGAGTTGGCCTTGAGAGTGTTACTTGAAAGACAAAGACAGACATGAGCTATAGTCATATTCTGAACACCGATACATCAACAGTTAGCATTCGATATAATTCCTTTTTTTCTAACTTAACGAGATTATACATGCTCTGGGTCTGTCAAGACTCAAGTTCTTTAATTCAGCATTGATTAAATCTAGCTACAGGCTTCCTGGGAAATGCTTTTCAATAAGAAATTTGAGTTCCTCGTGCGCCAATTGGCGTGTTTTGGCTCCTGGGAAGGATAGCGAGTTGACCAGAAGAGTTTCGACGGAATAAAGTCGGTTGCGATTGTCTACCTCTTCCAGAGGCTCACTAGGTGGGTAGTGCTTGAACTACTCTCTTCGATACACTTCATCTGTCATCTGATGGCTATGTATCTAGGTCAGTGTTGGAAAAACAAGTGCGACGTAGTGAGCGATTACATTTATCTTGAAGAAGTAAGTTCTGTATGAAGGGGCTAGCTCTCGAGATAATCTGTTCAACGAGTATAGAAAACATAAGGAGTTACTTACTGCGCAACTCTCCAAATCGCAACCTCCTTCTCGCGATGAGCATAATATGAACAGGCATCATAGATGTAAATATCATTTGTGTCTTCATCTGCCCCAAGGTTCGACTCCCATAGGTCCCCATGAATCAGACATGGCTTGATTGTTCGGCTCTCGGCTGTGAGAGGATCAAGAAGCCGTGGGATTAGCTTGCTCGAAGCTATTTGCATTACATCTTCTAACGGCTGCCAATGGCCATTAACTCTCCTTTCGAGATTGTATACTTCGTTAATCAGCCTAGTGAAGAAGCGCGTCCAGCTACTGTCCCATGTAGTGTTCAATGGTTTCTCGCCATCGAACGTTGTACAGTAAAATCCGAACTGTCCGTTCGGGGATTGACTCTTATGATGTAATCCTGCCAGCGTCTTGCCTAGACGTTCAGGGTCAGGAAGGTCATGAGTGATGTTCAAGAAGTCACACACAAAAAGGTGTGTGCCCTTTTTGTTCCGACATTCGCCGTAACCACGTGGCTTTGGTGCGATGACTAGCATGGTATTATAGATTTCAGACATGGCCCTGAACTCTGCATAAACTCTTTCCGCGGCGTTTTCGACGCTGATGGTCTAATCAGAGGTGGTTAGTGAGTTTCGCAAGCGTTTTTAAATAGACAGGGAAAAACTACCTTCATGAAATAAGAACGGCGCCCTCCATCGAGAGCCTCGGTATCGATTCTCTTGCAAGGTGTAAACATGTATCCTCTATATCAAGTTCGTACTGTCTGGAATTTAGGGCGAATGGCCCCCTTAGTAAAGGATACGGAGACTCCTCGCTGTGACTAATGTTAGCTTCTAAATATAGGAGACTCCTAGAAAAGAGCAAAAGAATTGAGATATTTTAGTACTTGCCATTGTTTCATCCCATGTTGAAGTCCAGTGCTTATAGATTCCGGAAACTAAATCGCTTTTCTCCAAAACTATCGATAGGTAAACATGTATACTTCCTCACGCGTGTGAAATGGGGTCCCACCGGCTGCTACGGCGGGATCGAGAATAACGAGATCGGGATTAGCCCATGCTCTTGGTTAATCCCACTATTACGCTCAGACCTCTTTGCGCCATTTTCAGTGGTAGCCATACTTAAACATTTAGCAATTACAGAATTGAGTTCATATCCCAGAAGGCCAATATGCAGTGCTATCTCGCGTGGCAAGCATCTTTACTTTTATATAGCATTTTTACAAAACGGGCGGGGTAACCCAGGACAATATGGACTTTACAACCTACGATTCGATGTACATGTACCATCACCAACAGTCGCCTTAAAATGGCAGCTCATCTAGTCCTACCGTATGTGCCCAGTAAGACTTGCCCTTTGTCAGGTACTCTTGGCACACTGACCTGCGCATGAGGGTATCTCGTCCTTATTATTTGCACAGAAAAACCCTTGTGCAGCCTGTGCAGGAGGTACTTGACAAGGCAGGTCCTTTCAAGATATAGAGAAGATCTACATCAATAAATGTGAATTTAGCTAACCACATGAGGGCTAATTAGATGTAGGCTATCGGAACTGAGGCGCCTTGGGGGCTAAAGGAGAGAACCCTAGTAAAGTTGAGAGGTTGTGTAAGATCGCCCTCTTGAATTCACTGCCTGATTGCTATACTAACCTTATAGAGAGCCAAACACCTATCACCAGCGCGATGAGTTAATATGGTATGTGAATCACTTATTATTTGAAAAGTCTTCTTGTTAACTACTGACCTTAAGCGTGTTTAGTGGAAACGCTTGAAAGGAACGAGGAGTCATCCACCAACCGCAGTAGATGGCGATGCTGAGTCCCTCAATCCCGTCGTATCTGTAAAGCATGAAACCGTCTCGCACTCTTCCGACCCAAATACGCTGAAATACCTAGAAATCCGAAGCGAAGGATTGGAACAAAGTTCAATTTCAAATTTCCACGGCCGATTATTTCGGACGTCGACGCACCAGCGTAGACACTCCCAAGATAGGAGAGAAGATCCGCTTGGTCTTCACGTATTGCATAGTCCGGGCGCGGAGAAGAGGACTGTCGACATATTGCTCATTCACGGGCTTGGTGGTACAAGCCTGCGTACCTGGTGTCACGGTCGTGATCTGGATAATCTATGGCCCCAGCTATGGCTACCACTCGAGGAGGGGTTTTCTACAGCAAGGAATTTAACGTATGGCTACAATTCTCATTTCTCCAAGAAAGACCAAGCGTCTCTCGCTATTGGAGACTTTTCCAATGACCTCCTTTTTCGAATGAAGTATAGCGAGACTGGGTCGGAGCGACTTGGCCAGGTTCCAATTGTTATACTTGCCCACTCGATGGGTGGCCTTGTTTTTAAGAAGGCCTTCATTCATGGGCTCTTGAACGACGAATTTCGAGACATCGTATCTATGATCAAGTCAGTTTTGTTTCTTGCTACGCCCCACCGTGGAACAGATCTAGCCGAGACACTCAATAAGATATTGACGAGCTCCATATTTGGACACACTCCCAAAGACTATGTCATGGAGTTAGCGCGCAAAAGTCTAACCATCGATGAGCTTAACGAGTCTTTCAGGCACCATGCGTCCAAGCTCCGTATTTTCTCCTTCTACGAGACTTTGTCAACCGCAATAGGACCTTTGTCCATTATGGTGCTGGAAAAAAATACAGCTGTGTTAGGATACCCCCGAGAGACACCGCAACCACTATCGGCCAATCATCATGATGTCTGCAAATTCAAGAGTCGAGAGGACGCAAATTATCTCTCAGTTCTCGGTGCCTTAAGAAGCGTAGTCGAACCGGCTCTGCCAGATTCGGTCGGCGGAGAGAATGGACATTCGGAGGAAGATCTGACACTGGTGAAGACTCTTCTCGGTATATTCACACCTCCGGAAGAGGATCTTGCTGCAGGCCATGCTGTTCGGAAGCCTGGGACCTGCGAAAATTTCTTCACGTGTCGCGAGTTTAGCGAATGGCGTAGATCGGGCTCAAGCCAGCTTTTATGGGCTCACGCGCCTCCTGGGAGCGGAAAATCCACCCTTTGTTCTCTTATCGTTGACCGTATTTTAGAAGCCGGAGATCCCTGCGTCTACTTCTTCTTCAAATACGATAGCTATCAGAAGAAATCCATTAGTTACATGCTACGATCCTTCGCTTACCAGATTTCAGTCTATGAACCAAGAGTATGTCATGAACTTGCGGACGTAGCGAAATCAGGAGAGCGATTCCATGATGCTGATTCATTGAGCATCTGGAAGAGAATATTCCTCTCTATACTCTCGAAGGTGCCAATAAAGCGTATCTTCTACTGGGTGATTGATGGCATTGATGAATCGGAGTCTAGTAGGCAGGTTATTGACTTCCTGTCAAGCACCAAAGAGTTTGAAAGCACTATAAAAGTTCTGATTCTGAGCCGACCCCATTTCACTATCAATCAGGCTTTACAGAGAGCCGCGGCCAAGATGCCAATTATAGAGTTGCCTCTTGCTGACAACCAAGAAGATATTCGCCTCGCCATATCGGAAGAAATTATATATCTTGCCGCTGACGAAAGCTTTAAGCTCAGTATTGTCAACCAAATCACGAGCCGTTCCCATGGTAATTTCCTCTGGGCTAGTCTAGTAGTCAAGCTCGTGACTTCCTGTCACCGCCAGGATCAAGTTGAAAGAGTCCTGGAGACAACGCCCGAAGGGATGAACAAGCTCTATGATAGAATGCTGTCAGTTGTGACCGACCTGCATATGCCGGAAGATGTAAATCTAGCTCGGATTTTGCTCTCTTGGGCAATGTATTCGAGAGCTCTACTCACTGTTGAAGAGCTGTCCGAACCATACGCTGCGGAGTTCAGGTCGGTCATGAACTTGAAGCACACTACTAATCAGATTTGTGGCCAATTGGTTATTATCAATACATCTAACCAAGTTATACTGGTCCATCATTCGGCTCGTGAATACCTTAGACAATATTCACATCCAAACTTTTCTTTAAGAGTGCACCAGTCACATGAAGAACTTTTCGGCAAGTGCCTGGTGACTATATGTGATAAGGATTTGCGTGGTAGATTACAGATGCTCCAGGTGCCACAGTTTCTACGCTACGCTGCAACGTCGTGGGCATTTCATATAGAGAATTGCACCGTGCAGTCTGATCGCATCCTAAATGGCCTGACTCGATTCTTTAAAGGATCGTTTCCGCTGTCCTGGATTCAATATATGGCAATGAGCGGTCAGCTTTCTGGCCTGCCAGGGGTTTCTCGAAGGTTGACTAATTATGTCAGGAAAAGAAGGAAGTTCGATGCTGAGAAGCTGCCCATGTCACAGCGAATCGCAGACTTAGCACTAATTGATTCGTGGGCTATCGACATTATGAAAATACCGGCAAAATTCGG
Organism: Xylaria curta; assembly: GCA_022495235.1. Lineage (NCBI taxonomy): Eukaryota > Fungi > Ascomycota > Sordariomycetes > Xylariales > Xylariaceae > Xylaria > Xylaria curta. The sequence continues at coordinate 66,588 of MU375944.1, forward strand.
GCGAAATCTTTATAGCGATCCATCGCTGATATACAAGTGCGTTCCTTCACTAAGCCCTATAAATTCGATAGTATTTCGAAAGTTCTCTTCTGAGCCATCATCGACACTTATGGTCACTGGATTATTAAATGAGGAGTGGGATGACTGCATCGCGCGCGTATCAGGTAGCACTGGAAAGGCTGTCCGCCTCGCAGCGTCTGCAATCTATCTAGCGGTCGCATCAGATGTGCCACGGGGTTGGTCACCGTATGGGACACAATCCTATATCAGACGCACAAGATATTCAACATCGAGGAGCGCGTCTTACATTTAGAGTTCAATCAGACCGGCTCACTGTTTGCATGCTACAGTATTCGTAACACATACGTGGAAAGTAAACGATGGCTCACTGGTATTGGAAGCGAAAAACCCACGCCAAGAACGTGCCATCCAGTTGAAATTTGATGAGAATGATCGTCTAGTGATAGTCGCCGACTTGAAACGGGTTTACAGCTTGATAGCACAAAATATTTCTAACCAACAACCTCGATGGGTAAGACTGGATCATACTCTGCTTGCAGATCCAAGCCTTCCAGAGGGCGTGTGGCTGGGCACACCTAGCTCTGTTGCTTTCAATCATGACTGCAGTCAAATCGCAGTAGCATACAGGAATTTTCCATTAGCTATTTAGAGTGTTGAGTTTGCTTGTGTCGTCACACGAATGACAAGAAGACGAAACTTTGGTCGGGGATCTCTTAATTCTTTCACCGGAAACAACAAAGTCGTATGGCATCCGTCCGGTAGTCTTGTCTTAGGGATCTTTGGTGACATATTCAAATGGAGTCCTTCGGAAGACACATATCAAACAGTCAGCAACGAGACTGGCGTCATTCCTCACGAGATTGAATGCACCCCTAACGGTCTTGCCTTCATCACTGGCGACACAGAGGGGTCTATCAAGATATACGAAATGTCATCTATGACAATGATCCATAAGCTCACATCTGAGGATGGCATTAGCTGTATATGTCTCAGTCCTGATAGTACCCGTTTCTACGACCTTCGTGGGTCTTATTGTAACGCCTGGGAGCCGAACTGTCTCCTGAGGCTTGCGTATATGTCCTCTGAACGATTCAATGATACTCCAAGCACGGCTGACAGCTTCTGGTCAGACACAGAGGATACCTTGAGCACCCCTATTTCTTTTCCTACATCCGAAAGTCGGGCAAACAATACGCCGGGAATCTTAGCAGTTGCCACACAGCATAGTATTCAACAGCCCATTGCCTATTCCACAGATGATGGTTTTGTCCATGTCTGCTATCGGGATAGTAAATTTACAATTGGAAGATCAGTCTCAGGAATTGGCATAGAGCACCTTGATTGGGACGACTCGCATGATCGGCTAGCATATTCCGACATCAACGGTACCATAACTGTTAAATCCGTGGCAATAAGTTCAGATCCGAAAGTCAGTATTCAACTCAGCGACATATACATCGAAACTAGGACACCTCAGAACCGTGGCAACACTCGGCAGCTATTATTCGACGAGAAAGGGGCCATATTATTCGTCTACGGAGATAAATGCTCTCAGGTGATATCAATCTTGGATGGTAGTATCATCGCAGAAATTGCTTCAGTAGAGAATGAACTCGCGACGTGGCTGCGACATCCAACCCAACCTGGCGAGCTGGTCAGTCTTTCTACAATCGAACTCAAGATCTTTGGTTGGAATCTCGAAACGAAGCGCAGTATCCAATCCCATATCCCTGAAGGTCAGGCAATTGGGACCAGAACTGCTTCTTCTATGTTGCCAAGCTACGATTCCCGATTTTTGCTTGTACGTACTATCAATTTTCAAAATAACCGACGACAACTGGGCTTTGTAATTATTCCGAATACGATTTTTGCGGAAGGAATATCCATCCCAGATACTGAACAAAGCCTTCGCCTGTCAAAAGAACTACTTGAAGCTGTCACATATCCTGTAGGTATCTTGTCTGGCGGACGATTCGTCTTTCTGGACAAGAGTTTATGGGTTTGCACTGCCCAGCTCAATGACAGCTCTGCCAACATCACTCAACATTTCTTCATACCCTACGATTGGATAAAAAGCGCAGGAGCCGAGCTGTGCCAAGTATTACGCGACGGAACTTTCCTCTGCCCAACAAAGGGCAAAGTAGCCATTATGAAAAGTTCCTTGATGAGTGATTGGTAGAATTCGGTATATGAGGAGGGACAACTTTGTAATGGCTGGCTTGTAGAGTTTCAAGTTTCTGGAATTTATCTTTTTGTCCCCTGACAGATGCAGCCAGGATGGAATTTGGTGTGTGTACTCCCAATGGCCCTTTTTTAACGTGAACACTAACTTAGGATCTTGTTAGCAAATCCGAGATCAGCCACTACGTTCAATAGGAAATTAATCAATATATTCTTAGTAATTTCTATTCAAACGGGCCTGCACTGTGATTGGTTGACGATACAGTTATCAAAGACAACCATATCACAAAAGCCCAATGCTCAGGTCCAGTTCAAGGGCATATCCTGCTATTGGTGCTAGATGATAATCACTCCAAGATCGGAGTCTCTGAGACGAGCTCGATGAACAACATGGGGAGAGGGGCCATCCAGGAGGATCAAGATAAAAAAAAATAAAAACTAAAGCCCTTTAACAAGAGGCGGATCACAACCTAAGTGAGACTCTAGTTAGCAAGGGCCTAAATCCGTCCAACAATCATGAGAGTGACCTTGCAGCTTGTTATCGCCCTCGAGACCGAGTTCAAGAGGTATGACTACCGGTTTAATCAGACTCGCTCTTCGCCGAGTCCAAGTGCAAAAGTGCAAGGTAGCCACAGTCGTGATGATGAAAAGAACCATGGAGCACGCCGAACTCAAGTTTCTAAACACCATCGCAGAAGTTATCTAGGCGATGCGTGTTGAGATGTTGTCACACGGATCAGCCACAGCCACGGCCACAGGCAACTTCCGGTGGCTGAGGTCGGCAACATCGTGTAACTGATGCGCGATTCGGCGATAGAACTGTTCGGGCTTTGAAATATTCGGAATGATCGTGTTTGTCTGATGCTGTGGAACAGGACTTGAAATTACTGAAGCAAGCAAGCGCGAGACCATTCGTGTATATAGACCTAGGTTCGCCGCGAGAGCTGAAGGGAGAAAGCCAGACTCGTATGGCCTCCTTAACGCCTAAGAAGATTATTGCAAAATTGAAGACCCCTTTCCAAGCCCTAGACCTCTAGCCCTTGTTACAGATGTCCAGTTTCGGTTAAAGTGCGGAGGTCTTGTCAATCAAGCTTGACTCGATAACGAATATGTCCCACGCTGTAGAAAGGACTTGGAAGGTATCTGCTTGGCAAATAACGAGAGGTTAGGGGCTGGCATTTGCTTGCTTTGAAGAGCGGATATATGAATAATATCATTGAATTCAAATGGTATACGTTGGCTACCTGTGATAACACGATCTGGTTCAGCTGCGAAGGGGCTGGCCAATAAGAGTATTAGTCTAGTACGAGCACCAATATGACCATCAGTCTTTATGGTACTTGAGAGACATTTGCTGTCTCTGAGTCACCTTAATAAGAAATACCCCTGGAACTTCGAGCTGAATGTCCCACGATAACTTGATCCGAAAACCAAGTTAATCGCCGGTCAGGCCTAGACCAACAGGTTGCGATGACCAATGGACAATCGATATAGTAAGATAGTGGCGATGGTAATCATCAAAAGTATACAATCCGAATCTGTCACATGTACTAGTCCACAGGTATTGTGATTGCGTCTATCCATATACCGGGCGGTTATGGCGGGCGATATCATGTAAATATCCTACACGGGATGAATCGCGTATTTAGTTACCCGTACCCCTTTGCGTGTTCTTCTTGTCATGATAATAGCAATACGGACCTGGACGGGCAAGGCCGAGCGAGCGAGAGCGAAGCTCTCATATATTCAAACCCCGCCAGGGCTAGAAGATTCCTATATCCTCCTTGACACACAAGTAGATTACTATATATCGAACACCTTCGGCCATAGATCACCAGCCCTTATTACAGAACCCAATCAAAACCGCCATGACGCATGAGACGAGCGGCAGCAACCAATTCACGATCCACATTATCTGCATCAGTCTGTCGTCTAGGATACACCTAAGCCTAAAGAGCATAGTCAGCATAGTATTTGAGATTCTGCGGAAATTAATGTTTAGAAAGTGAGTGTGTCCCTACATATGGATGCAACTCTCAAGCTAGGCACGATCATACATATTCTACAGACATAGACTGGTTTGCCCATAGTTAAGACCACCGTAACGACAACCTCGAATATGGAATGATTAAGTTTTAAGTTTAAAACATACGTAATTATTAAAAATTATATGACATGATTTCGACTTCGTTGTCGTCGGCTTCCACGGAGTGTGCGTTCACAATCTCCTACCACCAAAGAAAGGAATTAACCTGCAGATAAATAAGGAATACCCGACAGATTTTCTTAAACCATTTACAAAATACCATAAGTCAGTAACTTCGCCTATACCTTAACAGGTTCAAGGACAATTTCGGCTCAAATTAATTGCTGATGGTGTTGAGCCTAGACTGTATTAAATCACATGCAATGATCGAATCGCGCTATTATCTGCGCCTTGGACAATATTCTCTTCCCTCTGAGGTATTTTATTCAAGCTGGTTCCTATTCAACTGCCGAAGCTAGCCTACAGCCGCGCATGGGTTACATTCCGCCCCCCGATTCAAGAAGTTATTTACTGCACCATTACGTGTCAAAATCAAGCTGAGACTGAGCGACCAACCATATGCTATCAGAGACATGGGGCCGGGATAGGCTACTCAAAACTATGAGAATCCAAAGATCGGCTCCATCTTTCAGCTCTCATCTACTCCTTGTCAATTCCCCAACATAGCCTATTAGAGATTAACGTCCCCAGTGTAATGCATATAGATTCGAAAGATCCAATCAACGCGCCTGTTTATATGTGACAACTAAGACTTGCGTGGAGCATGAATTCGATATCAAAAAGTGTAATACGATAATACGTGGCATTCCTGTGATACCACGGGAGAAATGACTGCTATACACAGAAGTTACCATATCTACTCATATCCAGAGGCGACTAGGTTAACCATATCGTGCTGACGGGGAATTAATATCGAAACAAGTTATACGACATAGCCGGACCTTGACGGGCCAATACTTGGTCTTTGCATCAAAGGCTTAGCTGGTACTCGGAAGTTTTAGAGATTGCTGTATCCAAAAGAAATAAATGCATTAAGGTCACCTGTAAAGGTACTTTGTTAATGGAGTTCCGGATAAGTTTGGGGTAACGCAAAGGTAGCACTATATCTATGTATCACGAGCGTCAAAACTGATTGGCAGTATGCAATTTCTTTGGGTTGAATGTGGGTGGCCGGCTCATAACGTTTCCGTATCCAATGAGATTGGCTGGTCCATGATAAGGCAAGTTCTTTTTGGGCAGACATATAAATACCAGTCGAAGGTAGTCCGCTTATGCCTTTATTTCGCAAGCCATATATCAACTTTACGATTCACATTAAAAAAAATCCATATTGATTTCGCCCCTAGGTTGTCCAGCGGAAACTCTAGGGCGCCAGCGTACAGTAGTCAAGATGTCTACTAACAGCTCTATCTACCTTCTTAACGATGGTTCTGCTGAGTCGGAACAGGGTCGGCTAAACAGGCAACATCACCTATTCGATGACATAATGCAGAATGATTTGCTGCCTCCGCATATTGCATCCTCACTTGATACTTCATCAACGCCTCCTAAGATCATCGAAATTGCAACGGGAAGCGCAATATGGCTATTGGATATCGCTAAGACGTTCTCTCCCGATGCAGAGCTTGTGGGCATAGACTTTGACACATCCAAATTCCCAAGCGCGTCCGACTTGCCTCCAAACATTACCCTGCGACAAGCCAACATGTTCGAATCATTCCCGAACGATCTTGTTGGTAAATTCGACGTTGTGAACGTGCGGTTGATCGTCTTCGCTTTGAAAGAAGGATGTGGAATTGAGCTTGTGAGGAATCTGATGACTCTTCTTAAGCCTGGAGGTTATATAGTATGGACTGAGACTAGCCCAGGTACGCACAAAAGTGTTCATGTACAGTTCATCAGATTTCCCCCCCTCCAATACTTTATTTTTATTCTCAGCTAACATTATTATAGTAAGCATCCCCAATAGAATCGAGGGAAAGTCTAGCCTACGATGTCCATAATTGTCAACACTCTCGTCTTAGATGACACGCTTACACGACACAGTGCTTAACATCTCTCGAGCCGCCAAGCCAAGCATGGTTCAAGTACCAAGATGTAGATTTCAGGTTTGCAAAGAAAGTCGGCAGAGACATGAAGTGCGTCATCCTAGCCCTTTTCTCTCTTTCGCTCTTACCTCCTCTCTCTCTCTCTCTCTCTCTCTCTCTCTCTCTCTCTCTCTCTCTCTCTCTCTCTCTCTCTCTCTCATATGCATAAAGATTCCATTGCATGGTCTTTGAAACGTCATGACACGAAGCAAAGCTTACAGACGAGTAGTATACCTATTAGCATGCAGTACTATCTCAGGCAGGCTGGATGCGTAGAGTGCGACGATAAGGCCTACCCCTCGAGTAAGCAGCTGTTCACAGACAAGAAAAAGGATTGGACCCCACGAATGAATCTGCAGATCAGGACGTTGACCGCGCAAGCACTGACCGGGGTTGTCAAGTTGGGTGGCGTCCAGGGTATGGCGACAGAAGAAGAGGCGGCCGAACTCATCGCGCTATGTCAGGAGGAGTTTGTAGATCGCAAAGTGCACATGGTAGTCACCAGGGCTTGGGGAAGGAAGCCGTAGGTATCTTAGAGATACAGCAACCCTTAGATACAGTGCGGATATGATTTAGGTGAAATTATTCAGTTGGACATTCTGTCTTGAGTTAACCGCACATTCTGGATATGTGAACACAAGCTCGTAGTTCGTTATGAGTGCCTTACATATCTAGCAGTTAACAGGAGTTAGGTTCAGGGATGCTACCAGCATGGACGTTATCACAGCACCTCAACAGTTGATAGAAGTTTCCACAGAGAAATCCCAGGAATTAAGTATTGGAACCGGGTATATCATGGTATCAATCATGAGTTATTTAAGGAGTGCTTTAGCTACCCTTTATATCTAGCAGAGGTTGAAACTCAATGGATCATAATAGAGTCTCTGATTGTAATTTGCTGAGAAGTATGATATCCATTTCAAACGTTAAGATGAAGTAGCTAAATATGGATGCAGGCAATTCGGTAGTCGAAGACTTTAATAGAGCATAAACAGGGGTTTTCTGAGCCCTCATGGGATAATTCGAAGATTACACACCAGTTAATTCGGTGCTGGATAATGAGTGGTTTTATTCGTAAATTAGAATTGAATGCATCAGTATGTTAAGTATCGTTATTTTGTCGTGGAATATCTTAAGACAATTTATCCTAATAATTTATTTGACAGCATTTGTAACATTCTACTTGTTACATTTGCCACAATATATAAGCCGAAAAGGAGATAGATCACTCAAAGAGTCAGGAGACAGTCGTCTTGGGCGCCACCCCCCTTTCACGGGTGCAGAGAGATTTTTCATTATTGTAGACTGTCCAGACTCAAACGGAAAACGCCGTGTCACGAGGCGCAAGCACAGAACAAAGAGAATTGCTGTATATAGCGAGATAGCGTCTACGAAGGAGTTTAGAGTCATCCGCGCAACCAACAAGTGTATATTGCCTACCTTAGGTACGGAGTCCTGACACTCCGATGACGTTGAGAAGGAAATGAGGGGCCACCTGAACACAGTTGAGTTTGATTTTCCATACACAATCTTTACCCCACTGACGCCAAAGCACATATATCAGGAGAATAAAGCCTATCAAGCAAGATGAAGGTATAGTACAGAGGTAGCTGAGTCAGTGCATAGCGTCGATAGCAACGCATATAAAAAAAGAAGCCGTACACCTTCTCAAGACATCAAGGGGGATGTCAAAATAGCAAATATCCTGGTGATATGTAGGTGTAAATCTTAGGTTCCTTTCTGGTTCTATTCCTCCGCCGTGGGCGGCAAGAGATTACCTTGTCGGCAATGATTATTAATGTGTTACCCAAATCGCAGACAACTCTGAAGAAAACCACGGATAGTGACATGACCCCCAAATCACCATTTGAAATATGATCCTATAATCTATATTTACACACTTTGTCATATCGGGCTTGTAGTCTCTAGTAGGCTTGGGTTCTTCACTAGACTGCTAGAAGTAAATGCTGATATACTACGACAGTCACTGTCTTAGGACGCTTCGACACCATGAATAAAATGAATATGTATCCTTTGAAGGCAAATGAATTAGACTTGGAGACATGCAGTGCAAGTGTCATTGAAAAGGCCATGATGCGGGTAATGTTTAATGTGAAGCATCATAGCCAAGCCTCTCCGGGCCCGACAATGTAGACCTTTTCCAACCGGTGACGGCGAATTGAAATCACATGCCGTGCAAGGTCGATATTAAAGACAATAATACGCCAGGATCATACTATTGTACCACGTAACATAACATCAACTCTGACCCCCACCGCTTCAATGGCAAGTATCGTAAAGGAAAACATATACGGCCATGGGAGTTGACATGTGCAAGTGGACATATATGGAAGGCGGTGTTCAATACCTACCTCGCGTACAGTAGTTACAGAGAGGAGATTGCTATGTCGGCCCTGGCCCATGCAATATATCTGGTCTTTTATTCACGGGGCCAGGGTAGGATCGAGCACCAATCCTCGTATTATACTTCTACCAACAAATATTACATGAATTATATGATTTTGGTCATGATGTCACAGTTGGGGAGATCCAGGGCATTCTATACGGAGTGTCAATTGGCATGTTAGGGTCCGGGCGTTTCCATCTTTGGAGTATTGGCCATCAGCTGAGCATGCCAACGAACATACAACCCCTTTTCTCCTAAGCGAGACGGACCGATACGGCTCTAGTACCAGCCTTATTGAGATGAATCTAAGCATTGTCCTTGTTTCTTGACCCCCACGATAGGTTCGATCTACAGTCTACCCACTTCCCCGCATTGTAATATGTTGCATTGATATACGGTCTCCGCAATGTCACTACCGTCTACCATCAATGACGATGACCTCAAGTGTACCAGCCTGCTGGAAAATCTTGGTGGTATCGAAATATACTATAAATGAAACGGATAAGGATGTCGTCTTCTTGGGGAAATAACATCGAAAGTCTCAAGCTTGTGAGCACTTTCCTTATTGCCAATAGGTTAATGGGAAGAACGTGAACCAAGATGAAGTTTTCTTCATACTTTCTGATAGCTTCGGCGTCTGGGGCTTTCTCAGCTTCAATGGACGAGTGTCCTGGATACACTGCATCCAATGTTGTCGAAAGTGATGGCAAGCTCATCGCAGACTTGACTCTTGCGGGCACGGCATGCAACATCTATGGTACCGATCTCGCAGATCTTAAGCTGCTCGTTGAGTACCAAACAGGTCTGTATTCGGTTTTCACACAATTTAGATGATTACTAACTGATCCGCAGATTCTCGGCTCCACGTCAAGATTTATGATGCTGGCCTTCAAGTATATCAAATCCAGGAATCCGTTCTGCCAAGGCCCTCTGGTCAGGGGGTCCTTGCATCAGATTCCACACTCCAGTTCAAATTAATAGAGGATCCCTTCTCGTTCTCTATCTCGCGTACCAATTCCGACGAGGTCTTATTCAATACCAATGGTACTAAATTGGTCTTCGAGTCACAATATGTCTATCTCAAAACTCAGTTGCCCAAGGACCCGAACATATACGGACTTGGGGAGCATTCGGATTCTTTCCGATTGCCGACCGACAGCTATAAGCGCACACTCTGGAATGCCGAATCCCCATTCATCCCGCGTAACAGCAACCTGTACGGAAGCCATCCCAATTATATGGAACACCGTGGAGAGTCAGGAAGCCATGGTGTCGCTCTCCTCAACGCTAATGGGATGGATATTAATATCAACAAGACGGATTCGGGCGACCAATTTCTTGAGTACAATATCCTCGGAGGCGTGTTAGACTTTTACTTTCTTTCTGGCCCTAGCCCTACAGATGTTAGCAAGCAGTATGCCGATGTCGTGGGCCTCCCGGCAATGGTATCGTATTGGACCTTTGGATTTCAGCAGTGCAAGTACGGATGGCCAGATATACAAACCGAAGCGGCAGTCGTCGCAAACTACTCCGCAGCTAATATTCCGCTAGAGGTGCTATGGGCTGACATCGACTACATGGATAAGCGCCGGATCTTCACCACTGATCCCGAGAAGTACCCTCTTGACAAAGTGCGAGCTCTCGTCGACGAGCTACATCAAAGAGGACAAAAATACGTGATGATGTTGGATCCTGGTGTCCAGTACTCAGACAGTTATGCCCCATACTCGAGGGGTAAAGAGGTTGATGCGTTCATCAAGGCTGTTGACGGGTCACTGTATCGCGGTGAACAGTGGGCTGGAGAAGTGGTTTGGCCCGACTGGTTTGCAACCAAAACGCAGAGCTGGTGGACGGACGAAATCAAGCGATTTTTTGACCCGGATACGGGTCTCGATATTGACGGCGCTTGGAACGACATGAACGAAGTCTCTAATTTTTGCGCCGACGTCAACTGCGACCCATCCCAAGCTGTAAATAAGAAACGCACCCCTGATGCAGCTCATAAGGGGCGATATACCCGTCGAGCTTCAGTAGGGGACATGAAAGGGCTTCCGGATCGCGATCTCTTCAACCCAAAGTATCGAATCAACAATCACCAGGGTGATATCAGCGTCAGGACTCTGTACACGAACAATACGAACGCGGATGGAACCGTACAATACGATACCCACAACATCCACGGGTTAATGATGATTACTGCAACACGCAGCGCCCTGCTAACCCGTCGTCCGAACTCGCGCCCCTTCGTGCTAACACGCTCGACGTTCGCCGGGGCCGGTACCAAGGCCGCACATTGGTTCGGTGACAATGCCAGCAACTGGGACGACTATCGCATAACGATCAGCCAGATGCTAGCATTCGCCGCAGTACACGCCATGCCGATGGTAGGCTCAGACGTCTGCGGGTTCAACAGCGATGCGCAAGAGAAGATGTGCGCACGTTGGGCTATGCTGGGCGCGTTCCAGCCGTTTTATCGCAACCACGCAGACATCTCGGCGCCGAATCAAGAGTTCTACCTCTGGGAGCTGGTAACACAGGCAGCGCAGAAGGCGATCGATGCCCGGTATAGGTTGCTCGATTACATCTACACGGCCATGCATCGGGCTGCGTCTACGGGCACGCCTATCGTGAACCCGCTTTTCTTCATTTATCCTAATGATGCGGAGACGTTCGGTATAGATTTACAATGGTTTTATGGAGATGCTTTGCTCGTGTCCCCTGTTACAGATGACGACGCAACTTCTGTGACGTTTTACCTTCCCGATGACATCTTCTATGATTTCTGGACCCTAGAGCGCGTCGAGGGCAAGGGAGCCACCATTACGGTGGACAATGTCTCTTTTACAGATATTCCAGTCCATATCCGCGGTGGCACCGTGCTACCTCTGCGTAGCGCCTCCGGGAATACTACGGCGCTCGTGCGCCAGAACGACTTTACCCTCGTCGTCGCGCCGGGTAAGGACGGTAAGGCGAGCGGGTCTCTATATATGGACGACGGAGACAGCTTGGATGTGGGCGATAAGTTCTCAGATATCACCTTTACATGGGATGGCACAACATTGAAGGTCGGCGGGACATTTGGTTACGAGACTGACGCCGTCGTTGAAAGTGTGAAGATCCTTGGCGGGGAAGAGCCGGTCACAAAAGAAGGAAACTGGAGCCTGAATGAGGATTTTGAAGTTACGGTAAGCTGATGTCCATATGAGTCTATAACAGCTGACGTAGTGATACTACCATGATAGCTAAATAGTGATTTTTGAGCAATGGTAGTTCGTACCAAGAAGCTATTTGTGTTATGTGTAAAATGCCCATAGCAGCTCTTCATGAGCCAGAGAGTAGTAAGCAATCTGAGTAAATAATCAGCGATGTACGAAGAAAGCCTAGGTAGGTAAGAGCGTTAAGAAGGAAATGAGAATATTACTGGCCCTTATTTACTAGTAACACCACTTGAGTTATTATCATGAATTGGTATTAGGAGATGAAGCAAGTTTTAAGTCAGTTATCTGTCGTGTGCAACAAAATACCATATTAACCTATTAGCTGCAATAAAGCGCAGGCCCAATTATATATCTCGGATCCTTCCAATGAGTACCATATGCAATCGCGATATGAGATTGGGGAGTAAAACTTTTTATATATGAAGACGTCCCGATAGTATTTCAGCTTCCTATGCCTCAAACAGCAGAACAATACTATCGTCGCCTGCTGTTGCGACACGCTCGCCCGTACTGCCTTGAACAAAGCCTAATACACCACCGAGTTCCCCGTTGCCACGATGGCCCTTCCATTCCTTCACCATGCTATCTGTTGAAGCACCAGCTGCGCCACGAACATCCCATCGGCGGACGACACCATCCATTCCACAACTCGTCAATAGCCAACCATCACCGAGACCAGAGACAAATTCAACTTTGACGACACTGAATTCCTCGTGTGCATCTTTTATCTGCTTTCTTACCGCGAATTGACGTGAAGTGTCATAGATAACGATGCTACCATCGACACTGCCAGCAGCAAGCAGAGGGTTGTTGGGCGAGAAACTGAGGGTCTCGATACCGTCGCCCTGAGTATGCAAATCTGCTAGAATCGTGCCGCCTTGACTCCCTCCCGCGTCAGCGCCTTTCGCCTTCTTCTTGCTTTTATTGTTAGGGGCCGGCTGGCTATCGGCACCCAAGCGCGGCAGACTAATGATCTTGATAAAGCCGCCCGCACCGCCAACTGCGACAAATGATATCTTGGGATCGATCGCGACGGAGTATAGCCCGCCCTCGACCGTGAATCGCTGATCGGAGCTAGTAAGCGAGACAACCGTTTGCCCATTATCGTTGGTAAGACCCTTTGCTGCAGCCTCACCCCAGACATCCCATACATACAGGGAGCTATCCTCTGAGACTGTGGCTAGAAATTTTCCATCGGACGACCAGGCGCCGGCAGTGCACGACTCCTGGTGTAGGAAATAGCTTTGAACCATCTGGAGTGGATTTGATTCGTCGCTGGGATCGATTGTATAAACCCACACCGAACCATCCGAAGCTCCCAGCGCTATTGTGTTCGCCATAACCGTTTGTGAGTTGGAGGGAACCGGACATGGCGCGATCCATTCGATCGAGGGTACTTCTGCGGCTTCGGCTACGAAGGCGAACGATGCCTTGTTGTGTGCATTGAATGATACTTTGTAAGCGCGCAATTTTCCGTCCAAGCCACCTGATACCAGAAACTCTCCGCGCGGCAAAGTAAACGCCAATGAGTTGATTGAATCAGTGTGACCGTCGATTGTGAATAATGGCTGCAGCTCTGTGCTCTTCTGTCGCAACGCGTTCGGGTCGGCATTGTAGCTCGGGGGCAGGACAGGTCGGCCAACAACAGGGCTCGTGTCGAAGACATAGCCCTTCCCCGGCGCATTATCTTCCTCACCCTCGCTTCCGCCGGTCGCGATCAAGGTCGGTTGTGTGGGATGCTGGGCAATGGCGAATACGGAGTCTTTGTGCCCATCGAAGTAGGCAATGCTGTCGTTCTGGATGCTGATCTCTACTGGCTCTTCGTCCGAATCCATGGCAACATCACCCTCCAAATCCTCGATCTCCTCCAGCGCATCATCTACGTCGAGCATCTCGGGCGCATCGTCCACATCGTCTCGATGAGGGGCAGACATGGTGGGCTATTTGTTGCAAAATGACTGAAGGGAAAAATAGAGTAATATGGAGCAGGTCTCAGTCGGCGTCCTTTCTGTATGAGAATTTATGCATTCGAAGCCCTTCAGTACTTATGTCCGATCATGGATGTTTGTCGAAGGTAAATTTTGTTGCTTGATAATCAATCACCCAACTTTTTTTTTAGAACAGTTGCCATCGCGTTGATGGTGGGGTAACATCCCGCCGAACAGCTCAACTCTGCTACCCCGCCATCATTATAAGAATTCGAGAGAACCTACCCGGGAACCTTCGTCAGGGGTAAGTAGACAGGGGGGCCGGTTGTTCTGGGAGTTCGGGGTGTGGCTCCGCTTTTCGGGCTTTCCCGGAGACAGCTGGCAGATGTGTAAAGCGGTGCGATCCCGGCACGTTAACGTGAAGCTCGACGATAATTTTCTAGCATTTGAGAGCGTTGTATTGTGTTTTGCGCCTTTTTTCTTCAACATTATCTTGCACCTTGTCCACGAGTAGTTTCATTGAGGGTTTGCAGAATACACTCTACAGCTGCAACCTAATTGCTCCAAAACCACCAATTACTCCAATTGGTTGCTTGCGCCCTCTGCACTCTCCTACTAGTAGATCGCATATCTAGGGAAGCAACTGCCGCCATGCTTCGATCGGTACGAGCTACAGCCGGTGCTGGCCGAAACGTCCTGGGGCCGAGGACGGCTCCACGAGTGCTCACATGCAAATACTCCAGCACCACCTCCTCCTCCTCATATGTCTCCGCCCCCTCTATTTCGTCGATTTCGTCATATACATGCTCGAAACCTAGCAGCAGCCTCTCCTCCAAACCCAAATATCCCCTGCAGTTCCAACGAAACCTTCACGCCACATCCGTGAGAATGGCTGCCAGCACGAGAACCGAAAGCGATGCCTTTGGCGAGATCCAGGTCCCTGCCGACAAGTACTGGGGAGCTCAGACTGAGCGGTCGCTCGAGAACTTCCGCATCAACCAGCCCCAAGACCGGATGCCACCTCCAATTGTGAGGGCATTTGGTATCTTGAAGGGCGCAGCCGCCACTGTGAACATGCGATATGGACTTGGTATGCAGATCAGCCCTCTCTTTCACCCTTTCCCTTGCGACGTCAACTGGAGCCGGCTCGAGAAGACTGTACGCTTACCATTGTGATTGCGCCTTTAGATGAGACGATTGGTAAGGCTATTCAGCAGGCCGCTGCTGAAGTCGCCGACCTGAAGCTGATTGACCACTTCCCCCTCGTGGTCTGGCAGACCGGTTCTGGCACACAGTCTAACATGAACGCCAACGAGGTCATTTCCAACCGAGCTATCGAGATTCTTGGCGGCACCATGGGCACCAAGAAGCCCGTTCACCCCAATGACCACGTCAACCGATCCGCTTCGTCTAATGACACCTTCCCCACCGTCATGCACATTGCCGCTGTTCTTGAGATTGAAGAGTCACTCCTGCCCTCTCTAAAGAGCCTTCGCGATGCTCTGCAGAAGAAAGTTGACGACTTTGAGGCCAAGAACATCATCAAGATCGGACGGACACATCTTCAGGACGCCACGCCCCTGACCCTAGCTCAGGAATTCTCTGGCTACGTTGCGCAATTGGATTTCGGCATCAAGCGTGTAGAGAGCTCCCTCCCTGATTTGAGGCTACTGGCGCAGGGTGGTACCGCTGTGGGAACAGGTATTAACACCTTTGAGGGCTTTGCTGAGGGCATTGCTGAGGAGGTCAGCAAAATGACTGGTACCGAGTTTAAGACAGCGCCCAACAAATTCGAGGCACTCGCCGCACATGACGCCATCGTTCAGGCCTCGGGCTCTCTCAACACTCTAGCTACGTCGCTTACCAAGATTGCTCAGGATATCCGATATCTTGGCAGTGGACCCCGCTGCGGCCTTGGCGAGCTGGCCTTGCCAGAGAACGAGCCTGGCTCAAGTATCATGCCCGGCAAGGTCAACCCAACCCAGTGCGAGGCTTTGACTATGGTCTGCGCCCAGGTCATGGGTAACCACGTCGCGACAACGATTGGTGGCATGAACGGTCAGTTCGAGCTCAACGTTTATAAGCCCCTTGTTATCCGCAATCTGCTCCACAGCATCAGGCTATTGTCGGACGGCATGCGTTCGTTCGAGAAGAACCTGGTTGTAGGTCTCCAGGCCAACGAGGAGAAGATCGCCAGCATCATGAGAGAATCGTAAGTAGAACTTTGTTTCCACTGTTGATCATGATCAATCAGTATATGCTAACAATTACCAAACAGTCTCATGCTTGTCACTTGCCTCAACCCCAAGATTGGTTATGACATGGCTTCCAAGGTCGCCAAGAACGCTCACAAGAAGGGTCTTACTCTGAAGGACAGTGCTTTGGAGCTCGACGCTCTAACATCGGATGAGTTCGATACGCTTGTCAAGCCTGAGCTCATGATTGGACCCAAGCCTTACAAGGGCTAACGGCTGACTTTCGACTCGGTAGAGCTGGCATATTCGAAATGATTGGACAGTACCTACCTTTGATGAGGCACTTACATTGCGACGCGAACTTGAATTATGAGCCATTGGCAAACTCTATTGTGCATGTTTTTAAAAAAACATGCAACAATGCAATTGTACACATAAATTCACTTATGTACATATAATCATAGCGTTAGAAGACCATCGAAAATGAAACCTTGTACTATAATTGACCAAACTACTCAGTCCGGTCCTCGCCATCAGCTGGATTCTGTCTAGATGCGTGAACTTATATGATTTACTAGCTTGGCCATGGCTCGTGGGTGTCTTGGGAACATTATGTGGTACGCACTTGACTACTCAGACGGCGGATATTATTGTGTAGGCCTTTAAAAGCCGGCCAGGAGACATACGTATTCTCCTTTCTTTCTGATACTGAGTTAAAGATTCTCGGACACTTGATTTACACACAGGCAGCAAAAACCTCTGTATTTAGCTAGACTAGTAATTCATAATAAATTTCATGGCGTGCGTTATCTAAGTATAAGCATTGATTTGTTCACTGGAAATAAAGCTATCAGGTCAGACTGTAAAGTCTATATATAGAGAGTGATCTGGGGGCTACAATAATTCATCAACCTGAATACAGAACAGCTGGACTGCCGAGCTCCTTTGTGAGAGACAATGGGTTCAAATCCTGTTGGTGCTGGCCTTCAGAGGCACCTTTTTGCAAATACTTCATGCTTTTAACATATATTTAAGTTCATACCAAGGCAAGGCAAAGTTTAGAAGAGGGATTCAGGGGTATAAAAAGGTAAAACAGGGGGTAACGTCCTAGAAAGAAAAGAAGGAGGGAAACACTTTTCAAAAAATTAATCGCCCTGCCTTAGATGTCCCTAAGCCCCTAAGCTACAGCGCGCCCTCCTTTCGGATTGGGTACTTATGTGCCAGTCGATTCCGCCTCTGCCCACGCAGATCCTTGCGGACCAGGAACTTCCCAAGGCTCGTGGCGCTTGTTAGGCTCGATTCCTGTTGCGGCGGGACCGGTATCTGAACCCTAAGCCTCGGGGGTCATAGATGTGGTTGTCTACCCGCTCGACTACTGGATGCTTGTTGTTTAGTCGAGCTGGTTTTTGGGTTTATGTAGATGACTTGTAAGGCTGATGACTGGGGTGACCAATGAGAGGGCGAGGTTGTTGTTACTTTCGAGGAGGAAGGTGCGCTTGTACCTAGGTACTTCTGTACCTGGATGCCTCTAGAAAGGCCTGTACAGATGCTTCGCCTGTTCTTGTCGATACGTAGGTTCGATTCAGCTTATAGTTTATTTTAAGCTGTCTTTTTTTGTTTTCCTTCCTTCGCGGACATGTTCTTGACAGCCGAAGGGCCGGGATACTAGGGAGGCCATGAGGCAGTTATTAGTTAGAAGATTTCTGAACGAACAAGATATGGAAATTCTTACTGCTTGCATTCTAGATGACCGAGTTATATAGACTTGATATGTCCAGTTGTCAGTCTTTTGATATGCCCTTATTATGGCCTCTTAATCCCAAGCACTCTCCCTAAAAGATATGGAAGACACAAGTCTGAACGGTTCTTATGAACCATGCGTTTGTGAGGATTCGTGGTAGTTTTTAGGATATTGAAATCCATATATGGTTTTTGTTGTCAAGTATCGAGTTCTTCCAGGCCGAACGGTTCCTTACAGATGGATCTAAGCGCGTCCCATTCTGTATACTAACTCAAGTTAACGTGTGCTGAAACCTCAGGCTTCTTGAGCCAATTTGAAATAGAGATCTTGACGTAGGAGCGGCACATGTTGTTTCGATATTTGCAAGACACATAGGTCTAAATAGATATGGCTATTAATTTGATAAGCTTGAGCTGAACTGAGAGAAATGGCTTTACAAGATTATATATCCTGACATGTAATGGGTTATATACGGGAGAACGGAAACAAAAACTCGTCCAGTACGCCGAAAATGTGCAATAATGAGAGTAGTTGCTATACAGTGCACCAACTCCTGGTATGCAGCCTTCAGTCGTTAGCATCAAGCAAAGTCCGAACTAAACAAATTCGATTCCAATGCCTGAATAAGCCACATTTCATGATACCTCAACAATGCTTAATGGGTAGCCGTGCCCACAAGGTTCATAGCCAGACATACTAGCATAACACACGCACCATATAGAGCCAATGCCAATGACGCTCTTCGAAGATGAACAGGATTCAGGTGTTCCATGTCCCATCTCCACTTCGTCCGCCATTTCCATGGCAGTTTGGAGGTTTTGCTTCTTGAGTTAGAACCACTTGCACTGCTGCGAAGGCTCGAGACACTGGCGCCCAGTAGTCCCTCCGCATTTTCATCGTCGGTAGCGTCGCTGTTATCGTTTTCTGAGGCGGCTACGGACAGAACATCGTCATCTTCCTTAGCTAATCGCTGGTGGTGAATGGAGTCGGGATCGGAGATTTTGTAGTAAAACAACCCAGGTAGAATAAAGCTGATGGCAGTGCTTCCCGTAGATCCTACATAAGCGAGAACTCTTTCTAGCGAGGTGACTGTCAAAGCTACAGTGTAGGCCAAGACAAGTAGAATTGTCGTTAGAATCGCAAAGCGCAATTCTGACATGGGCGCTGATCCATGATCCGAGCGCGTTACTGCTGGGAGCAGCAATCTACTAGATGGAGAACCTGTCCGGCCTTGTGTCCCAGGGATGGCGTTCGGACGCCATTTTAATACAGCATCCACGGATGCCCGGCATGGATGTACCTGCAAGGGTACAGAAAAGGTAACAAGAATAACGATGGCGGCTTTTGCGATTGTAGAAGCAATCGACGGCGCATCTGAAAGGGTATGTTAGTTACAAGGAGGAGAATGGTGGCAGAAATAGAACGTACACATCGACACGATGTTGCCAGTAATATCGTTGCCAAATGATAAGTAACCAGTGATTGAGACCAGGACGTAGACACCAGCAGCAGACCCGATGCTGGAAGAGACTACACCGAGTATACTGCGCAACGAATCAGTAATCTGCAAGAAAGCTGGAGACAAAAATACCCTATGTAGCATTACCTTTTCGGAGAATTGTCCTTGATCTCATTAAGAATCGAGAACATATTCTGATGGCAAGTGTAGGCAAAGATAACCACGGGCAAGCTGGCGAGGGCCTCGACGGGTCCGGCCCACTGAATGACGCGAATCTTGTCTCTTGGCGCCAGAGCATCGGAAGCGAAGTGGTATACTACAAGTATAATTAAATAACCAATGGCGACAAGAGCGACGATACTGGTGTATTTGAGGGAGTCGAGACGGCGCAGAAAACTCAAAGGAATGATCACCAGCATGAATACGGTAATCCAAAAATTTCGGTCCATCAGGTAGGCGATGGATGCTGCTCTACTATCGAAGCCTTCGACAACGCCTGGCATTAGATCCCCTATTATGATCATGTATGACACGCCCACCCCAAAACACTTTATCGCTATGGCGGCATCAAAAATAACGGCAGCATTTGGATACGTCAACTGCGACAGCGCAAAGAAAGATGACGAGCCACGGTCCAAATATCGAGCGCATCGTGATTGGAGATAAAGCCCAAAGGCAGAGGTGAACCCCGACCAGAGAATGACGATGACTCCAAGCACCATGCCAAAATGTGAGAGTGCGGACGGCATGGCGAGGGTACCAGCACCCAGGACTAGAAACAGTGTATTAGATGGCGGATTGTTCACGAAGCCATTATCGGCGAAGACGGTAAGCTAGACGGGACGTACTGGTGTTGAGCAGGTTGGTCACACTGCTGAACATCGTGGCAGACCCGCTGCCGCCATCTTTCTGGTGAGGCTTCCCTCGCCGGGTTCTGGAGTCAGAAACGAGACGTCAGTACTAAACAGTAGGCTCGCACGCACCGAAGAATGAGTTTACCTCGTCATATCGCCGGATGCACTGGTCCCCGCAGCCGAGGTGGTGCCCCCATGTGTGATTGCCGAATAATTCGGCATAGCCTAGAGGAAACTAGCCCCAGACCAGACGAACGACGAGAGTCCGGCTGGCCAGAGTCTTGTCTCAAGCACGACGACACGATACGTCAGCCCGGCTCGCCGTCAATTCCTCGCTTATCACCACGATGCCAGCACCTCTGATTGACCGACTATTTGGTAAATGCGCTAGTACCAACAGCTGGGTGGCTGCCGCATGTGGAGGGCTGTAGATACCGAGTTGAAGAAGCGAGAATAGGAACGTGGGTGTTGCTTGTGGTCGGACGCTGTTTGTTCGCCGATTTGGAGATCTCTGGGGAGGTGGAACGAGTCTGGTGGCATTAAATTTGGACCGATGATGGCAATCGACGTACGCCGTGCCTAGGTAGGCAGGCAGGCACCATCAATGACAGCTGTCGTCAGAACCACTAAAACATCGCGCTAACCTGGTAACTGTAGTGCAATTACGAGATTAGAAGCTTCCCGGCAAGGGTGCCTTGAAATAGCATTAAGCCGGCAGAAAAATACCAGACATGAAGCCAATTAGATCGCGCTGTCCCGATGCTAGGTCCACTTCGCCCGCACCCCTGACTAAGTACATAGTACTGGAGCTTCCCAAATCTGGGGAAATTTCGTGCCGCGTTTGCAGACTTGATTAAGAGCAAACGACAATCCACTGTCTCGGTAGAGGCTGGAATGCATCAAGCTCTCTCTTAAACTTCACGCTATACGTGCACCGATATCGGCAAACAAGACAGCTAATTCCAACTGGGTAAACAACACGCGATGGAGTCTACAATCGACGACACCACGCTATCGACTATCTCGCTTCTGGAGGGGCGACTCTTGCGGATCGAGCATCTCCTGTACGGGAACTCGGTTCCCCAGTCAGCGCCATCGGCCATACGGAGCTTGCAAGACCTCGAACACCGATTCTCCAAACTTTTGCAACATGTACGTGTGTACGGCGAGCTCCTCAAACTATGTAGGTCAACTATTGCCCGCCGCTCTGTCGATTCTATACAGCCAACATGTCGCACAATCGAATATTCGCCCCGTTGGATTCGCGCATGTTTTTGTATCTTCACGGTTCTCGTCGAAATGCGACTAATACTTCATAGATAAATCCAATCCGACCCTATTCCAACCACCCCCGGCCTCTCAACCTCCACCGGAATTATCTCCAGAAGCACTGCGCGCCATAGTTCTCTCCGCCGCCTCCTCATATCCCGCTACGGCTTCGGCGATGACAGCAATATCTGATACGCCCATCCCCGACCCAGCTCTGAGTGCTGGCTTAGCGGCCTTGCTACCACGCATGAAGGGCATTGAAGCAACACAGCTGGCGCAAGCCGCCGAGATCGCAGATCTCCGAGCGCGCAGCGAAGCAGTCGTTCGCAGATGGTATAAGCACGATATCATGGAATACTCAGACTTTGTAGCCGGCGTCGAAGGTCGTATGGAGAGAGTAGAGCGGACCGTAAGAAGAGTTGAGAAAGCTAGAAATGAGATCTGAAGGAACTTCAGTGATGGAATCATATAAAATCTATACTGAGCCCAGGCTTTTGCGCCCATTTACATCTCACCCAACCAGCGAAAAAGATTACGGCTGGGATACATCGGACTACGCTATGCCGCTGCCAGGGAGGCGGAGAGCCAACAAGTATGTGGGGAACCACTCTCAATTATACACTCTAGCAGCTTGTATTGGTCGTCAAGTCTCAGGATACCGATCATATGATGGGTATATCGCGCTCACCGGCCCTCTCGCAGTATGGTTAGGAACTAGCAAGATGCGCTCTGAAAAGTGCGCAAGTTTCTATCCGAATATAGTCGCCTAACGAACGCCGTCGAAATCAAGCGCGCATTGTAGCCGTGAAGGCTACTATACAATCTTCAATTTCTGGCTCCTCATCATAGCAGAGTCCCTGTATCAGGCGGTCTCCAAAAGCTAATTGCCATGAATCATGATCGCACGCGACCCACGAGCTTAATTATACATCAGTATCTACAGCTTCGGATTTAAAGATGTCAGGGCTCAATACCGATGGATATATAGGAATTATTTAACTATCGCGGCCAGCCGGAAAACACGGAAAACACGGCTTACCAGATATATCATTTCGCCAGTTTTGTAAGTTAGCCTCATATAATTACCATAGAAGTGTGATAGTGGGGAAGGGGATCTGTGACTAACGCCTACGGGTCGGCCGCGCGTTTCAGATCGATGAACTACCCAACCTGGTGTAGTCCCTTGAATCTGCACTAGCAAAATAGAAGAGTTCTTTGTGCTATTAGTTAGGGCTGATTACCATTATTTCGATCGAGAACATTATTGAAACTCACAACTATCAGAAACCACCATGGCGCAAAATTTTGACAATTAATGTGAAAGCTAGTCGAGAATGTGGATGCCCTCTCTATTACTCGGGGCGTGCATGCATGACGATGTACCGGGTTGAACGTACGGATTGGCGTTTGATGAGCCTCATCTAAGTCACGATTGGTCTACCCGTGACCGTGCGATTTGATGACTTCTAGGGTAAGATACAGATTCCGGATACCATCAGAAAAACAACGGGTATTATCTCGATCCCTTTTGTTATTGTTCCGATGTTGATAATAGCAATGTCTCACACGTATTCTTCACGTGGCATGTTGGTACAGCCCGACTAGTCGTGGTTGGTGTGGTTGGGAATGGAACCGCCACTTTATCCAGATCGAGTCTAAAATTCGGAAGCCAGAATTGTCGGCCAATCAAGCTCCGCGTTCTCTGAATAAAGTCCCGAGGCCTAGCACCAGTCAGCCAGTGCTGCCTTCTCCTCCCTACGTTTTCTCTTGGCACGCTCCGTTCGAATGCTAGCCCGTTAGAAGTTGTCGATCTGTCTCAAACGCCACAATAGCCATTCGACTACATCTTGTTGTGCCTTTAAATTGCCGCCGACCGACCTGTATTCGTGCCTTAGCGGCAACTTCGGCGGGGACAACAACGTAAATGAAATAGTCCAGCAAACGTCATGTTTTGAAAGAGAACGCTTGCTCGCCTGTCGACAACTATCGTCCAAAGATGCTGTTGGTTGTACCAGCTGAAATGGTTCGCTGAATCTACTTATTCCTCAGATTACAGCAACACCAATCACTTGCAAGCTGTACGCTACGCTAGTTGAACTGTACATGCAATATTGCCGGTTCAGCTATTCAATAGGCAGTGACAAGGCCCGCGTCCCTCATTTCTTCCCTCTGAATAGACATACTAATATTGATTGGGGTGGCCGGGCGAGCGAAGGCCGTATTCATTTGGTGGTACTCTAAGATTACATATGTCAAACAAGGGTCGAATCGCAAAAGCAGCAACATCACAAACCAACACACAGTACGGAAGGCAAGGAGATGCGGATGATATTATATATACCAACGTACCTGGATAACCTTGATGGGGAGTGACACACGCGCGGCAATTAACATGGGAGAAATTACTCTTTGTATACGTAAACCAGGCGTGTTGTTGGCGGCACAAGCTATGCATGTACATACCAGTTGGGCTAGAAATAACCTACTGCACCTCCTAAACATGGCCACACTGGCCGCCGACCTTGGGAGACCCGCAGACTCAGGTACATAGCACAAGGCACGCCTGCACAGCACAGGCACGGGCAGGATTGACCAGTAAGGCAGGAGATGATGCCTCCCATGTCTCCACCCATCCTTCATCCAAGCCAATAGTAGCGCGTCTTGCCATAACTTTAAGCCCCCTTGGTATCGTCGGCCCTTGAGCCTGAACATACCACTGGTCGCTGGAGGAGGTGCCTGGGTGTATCACTGCAGCGTACTGTACCCGTTCCCACTTAATCTTGGTCTCTCTCACATCGCTCCGCACCCTCCTCCCTCGCTGCCTGTCTTTTTCATTTAATTACTACTCGACCATCCCCGTCACCCGCCTGTCTTTCTGCGAGAGACCAACACCGCCGATCACCTGCTTGTCCTCGCCCATCACCCACAGCTGCTTCCAGACACCTTTCCTTCGAATGTAATTACATCGCTTTGTGGCGTGCCGGCTACGACATCATTGGCTGTTATTGTCTAAGATTGCGCTAATCGAATACCCGCGACGAGAAGACGAAGGCAAATCGACGGGCAGACGGACTTTCGGACATTGCGGCGAGGAGAGATCAATAAGAGGGGAATAGGAACCCGTTAGCCGAGGTGAAGGAGCAGAAGATCACGAGAATCCATACCCGTTTTCCGACCGCATTTGCTTGCTGGATAGATTTGAATTATCCGATCGAAATCCGTCAGCGCTGTCCCTTTTCAGCACCGAATTCACCCTTCCGCGTAAGCCCAGCCGGCCTGCGTCCTCACCCAGCCCAATTCCCCTAAAACATTCAAATCTCGACAACACGTAAACCCCCAAGTCACTCGGAGAGACTCGGTCTGTGCCGAAAGCACTTCGCGACTTCTAGGATCCAAGTGCGCGTCGTATTATTGAGTAGGGGCTGTTGTGTTACCAAATCGCGACCAGCAACTACCACCTATCTCAACGCCTACTAGCCTACAAAGGAACCTTGAATTAAGTCGCTCTTTTACAACACTCAGTCGCTTTGATCTAACAAACGGGATTTGATATCTTTGCGACATCCTAATAATCCCCCAGCCATTGGTCGCCATCACTACTTGACCAAGATTACCACTCCCAGACTCAGATCGCTTGGTCGATCGAATACGCGCTTCATTCTTTAACCGAACTTGGACTTGTTATCGAACGGGACGGAATTCACTCAAATTAATTCTACCCGTTCGATTGCGATCGAGTCGACGGTTCTCATTCCTTATGAACTCATACGGTTCTCTTCGCTCTCCGTCGCTACGAAAAATGGAACAATCCAGGGCTGGCTATGGCCGGAAACGGATGAGCATGGGCAACGTCATCGGCGACCCATTTGCTCTTGCTACCATATCCATCGCCGCAGTAAGTAGCCTGGTTTCAGTCCCAATTCTGAGAGTTAGTGCTAATACGTCTCCCTTGTAGCTCTCATGGCTTATTTCTTTGGTTGGCTCCATCATTGGCCAGATCAATTCAGATCCCAATGACAAGATTAACATGTTTCCCAAATTCGTGTGGTGGTCCATTGTATTTATGTTTCTCTTAATTCCCGCCGTGTTCGTCGTCGTGGCCTCAGATTCAATCCAGACCTATCATGTCGCCCTAGTTGGGTACATGGGCGCTGGCCTCGTGCTTACCTCTTCCTCTGTCAACTCATTGATATACTTCAGTGAGGGCTCTCGCCAAGCTGCTGGTGCCGGTTTTATTTTGCTCTCGATGGTTAATGTAAGTTTACCATATCCCTCATTATATTTGGATGTGAGGTTGAACTCTGTACTGAATATAAAGTAGATCATCTGGATTTTCTATTTCGGCTCGGCGCCCTCAGGGGTTGCTCGCGCATACATCGACTCTTTTGCCCTACAGAAGGAATCAACCATGAGCCGGCAAACTATGAATGCATATGGTGGCCGTCCTGAAACTTCTACTTCTGTTCAGCCTCCCCAGATGTACACATCCGCCCAACTCAATGGCTTCGAAAATCCATCACCTGTTGGTGGCCTGAACGGGAACGGGCCCCGGAACTCATCTCCCGCCTTTGCTGCCCCTGGTATCAAGTCAGTCCAACCACCACAACAGGCTGAACCTGAGATTGCCGCTCCGTCAGAGTATCCATATCGTGCGAAGGCTATCTACAGTTATGAGGCCAACCCTGAAGATGCAAATGAAATCTCCTTCTCGAAGCACGAGATTTTGGAAGTCAGCGATGTCAGTGGAAGGTGGTGGCAAGCCAGAAAGGAGAGCGGCGAGACGGGTATTGCTCCCAGCAACTACCTCATCCTATTATGAGCGGGCTTTGGTTCCTTTTGGCGTCTACTGCGGATGATTTTACACCTCGGGCATACCTTGACTACCATTCTGGATTCACTTTTTCGGAACAGAGCCTGTGGGGAGTTTGTGATATCCCCTTATATCTAAATGGGCATAGAGATTCCCCACGATTGCAGAGCTTGCGCAGCTAACGCAGGGCATAAGCATAGCTGGGGTCAAAAGTGCAATACGGCCGGTTTTGTTAGTCGCCTTGTCACCATTTTACGTTTATTTATTTCTTCTCCTGACGGACCATTTCATCTGTCAAATTTCTTTTTTCTCTCGGGGCATCCTCATACTTTTTACTTCTCCCCGCAACCTGTTCTCTTATTTGTATTATTTGTGTGACACACGAGGGACAAATCAGTCTTGGCACAGCATGGTGGAATGTTGTCTCACAGGACGTGAGGCGGTCGTATATAATGAAGGACTAGGAATGGTCGAGAACACATACCAACCCCGGTAAGGAGTGCCCGAGTCGGTTGGCGGTGAGGAAACGGCAATGCAAGGGCCAAGCCATTACAGGCAGATAGAGCCTGTCATTCTGTGCCGTAAAACAACACGGAGTTTACGAAGGTTACGTACGTATTCATTGGTTTAAACGAGGTTTTCGGTTACGACAACCCCCATGTACACCCTGTCGTCTATCAATGAACAAATGAACAAAAAGATCTTCTAAAATCTTCTATATTGCAGTGTGTATTGCCAAACCGTCAAACAAGCGCTTTCTTTGAAGAACGCTAGAGGATTGTACTGATTTTGCTCACGACACCAACAGATTAGTACGCGTGGCATACTATATATAATACACTAATCTCATGTTGTTTCGAAGCTGGGCTGCTTCATAGCTTCCAGGAATCCCCCCGTCTCTTCATTGGTGTTGATCTGTATAGCAAAGCACCCATGTAGGTCAAGTTTTGATATTGGTCAGACATAGCCCAGTTTCTCTTGGTGGTTTCCTTGCAGTTGTCACTCTCCATGTGGGGGAACTAGACTACTGTAGCCATCACACGACCTGCCTCCTTTGCTGTAGTGGCACAGGGCTGTAGCAACAGCACAACAGCATGACAAGCTGTCGGATCACAAAAGCGTGCTGGCGCGCAGGCTTGGCAGCGTGACATCAACGCTCATACACTGACTACATCATAACAAAAGCGCCGCATCACACATCGAAGGGAGGCTCCATTATCGGCGAACAGTGTCGCTCCTAGAATCGCGCGCGGATACGATATGGAATGTAATTCGCTCTTCTCACGTAGTATCCAGCCTCTTCCTCAGCTCGCGCTCCTTCTGCAGGACCTCAAGCTCGAGGCGCTCGACGCTGTACTGCAAAGCCTCGCGGCGCTGTCTCAGGACGCGGGCACGCAGCTTCGCGCTCCCGTCCAGCTGGCCTCCCTTGCTCTTGGCGTTATGTCGAGAAGGGCGCGGGTTATTGTCGTTATCAAGACGCCCCTGCTGGAGCTCGGCCCGCGCCTTTAGAGACTCGATGCGCCGGTCTACGCGGTCGATGTGTGCGTCTGCTCGGTCTAGGAGCGTCGTGATTGCGGGTGATAGCTCTGAGCGCAGAGAGGCTTCGGCTGTTTGGAGCGTGCTTTGGGGGATTAGTTCGTAGTGCTGTTGGGACGTGAGGTCAGTCTTTCGGTGGAGTGGTCATGGTCGGGGAGGGAAGGTTCGCGTACCCTGGCCGTCTTCAGTACGTTCACGAGACGTGGGAAGTCGGAGACGCCGCTCTCGAGCGTCGCCACGGACGATTCGAGGAATGAGAGTGAGGTTCGGAGGGCGGCGACGCAGTCACTGTATGTTGCTGTATTTGTGCCTGTTGTGGTGGCCATTTTCGCGTTGGGTTACGGGACGAAGCCCTCGTTGGGTGGTGGTTTCATCTACCTTAAGTGCTTAAGATGTGGTTGGTTCGGCGTTGTTTGGTTAGAAGTTCCACAGCTTGCCGGCCGATGCGGGGTCTACTGCATAAACACTGGAGCCGTAAGGCAATCCGGTGGAGTCCCTCTTTAGTTAGTCCTGGTTCGGATTTTTGACAGAAACTACCTACTGGTGTTGCGTCTGCTTGTACTCATTGTTCAGAAGTAAAACACTTCAAATCCCCAGGAATTTTCTTCCCGGTCTGAAACCCCCTAGCATGTTTTATCGTTCTGCTCATGATGTACGATTGTACGCGCATGTCTTGATATTCGTTCTAGAAGCCAATCTGGATCAATCATTATTATGTCACCAAGCAGGGAAGACCAAACTAAACTACATGGAAATACTCTTGTCTTTTAGTTGCATCCTCGAGGGCCTCGCCATTCATCACTCCGTTGATGATACTCGGTCCGACAATCCTGAAACTTTTACCATTTCGGGGGAGAGATCGAACTACGCACGGTGTCGCCGATCCCAGGAAAATGACAACCTTGTCCCCGACTTTGGTATTCTTGTGAAGCCATCCTAGTTGCCCTCCACTAAGGCTGCCCAGTTTCAAACCAGCTTCCAGGTTCCATTGCATCGTCCGGCAGATTCTTGAGAATGCACGTGGAGGAGACGACCCTTTCTCGTTTTGTTTGGAAAAGTACGAAACGAAAGGTTCGCCCGTGATCTTGAAATCTTGCTTTTCGCAGAAGTTCATCCACTGGATCAGGTCGGGTGCGTGCTCATGGATCAAACTCTCGCGTCTATGCAGTAGCTTCCAGAGCAGCTTAAAGCTTTTTCGTTCGTTAGAAGCATCTTTCCCATGATTGCCGGTGACATCGACGAGCAGCCATCGTAACGCTTCTGTCACTGTGGTGTCCTTGGCACATGGATGTACCTCGTCAGGCTGTTTCTTTGTCCACGTTCTGGGTATCGTGATATGTGAGTTATCTAGCTTGCTAGCTTTTGCTTCTTTGAGAGTCGGCGAACATGCAGTCACCTGGCCGATACAAAGCCCTTTCAAGCTTATACTCAGATCAGCGGCAGAAGGTTTAAAGTCGGCTCTGGACTTCCCGGAAGCACGATAATATCGGTCGATAGGGTCTAGTTTTATCAGACTAGGTAGTCCTTCTGGTCCTTTAGCAGATGGAGTAGCCCAGCTCTGTGGGGCAAACCAGTCTGGATACCAGCTCTCGACTTCGTGGCCCTTGGCAACGATCAGGTCTAGCCGTTTGGTAGCCTGTATCATTCGAACAGTCATATCACGGCAAAGCTTGTCCATTGGCGTCTGGTAGCTTGGAAGAGGTACCAAACTGGGTCCATCGTGAGTAAGACCGAGCAAAGCGAACACTCTGTCTTGATGCATACTCGCCTTCGCCTGATGACACATCTTGAGTGCGTCAATCAGAGCGAGAGGCTGCAACGCCAGTTGGGAATGTCGAATGCTAGATAGCTGCTCGATGTGACGTCGTCGCTGTGAGTTTCCGATCTCGTCGACGTGAGTCAGCCGTCGCAGCGTCATCGTGAGTTCATTAAGGTCGAACACATTCCCGGCCCAGATAATTTCCAAGCGCGGGTTTACAGATATCTCCTGTACAATCCAAACCCTCATCCAGTATTCGTGCTCGAGGAATTTCAAGAGAGCTTTACGCTGTGGTTCGGGAACCTGAGCCTTTGAGGGTTTGGTGGTTTCCTGTTGCTGTGTTTTGGTTACAGTGGACTTTTTGTTGAAGAAAAAATTAATTCCGTGGCTTCCCCCTTTCTTCATATCCTTTCCTTTGCTCTCTGGACTTTTTTTGACTTCCGCGGGTTTTGAGCGGGTATCGTGATTTAACAGTGTCACCATGGCACTTCGCGCCTGATCCAATGGGTCATGAGAATCAAGATAAGAGATAACCATAGAAGCTGATCGGTATATCGCTGCCATCATCATAACTTGCTGGCAGCGTTCTTCTAAGTCAGTTTGGTTGATGCAAAGTCCATCTACCCAGACAAGATGGTGCCCTCTAGAACGTAATTCCAGCAAAGCGCGATACAAGTTAGACGTGACTGAGACGTAGTTCCCGGCAAGAATGACATGTTTGCCCCCAGCACCATCTCCCCAATTGTATGAAAGAGCAACATAGTTGGAGCGACTATCATCTGGATGGTCTAGTAGCGTGTGCTCAAGATGGCACGCGATATCATCATCTTTGGCTGCTGCGGGGTAAATTCTCAGCAGTCGTATCTCGTTATGCTGACTGCTTAATTGGTGATATTCGATGCCATTATTATAGTATGCAGCATACTTTTGCCCGAACAGCGCAGCCGTCTCCGCCTGACTAAAGGTAGCGTATATTGATGGCACTGGACGATAATTTATATTATTGCTAGCGTATTGGACGTTGGAAAACATTGTCGGGAATCTGATAAGACCTGGAATGTATACTGCGCATGTCTCGTTGTGCCACTACGGTCGGTACCTAGTAGCCGTGAGGCATAATGGGAGCCCCATTTTGAGGAAGGGAAGAGAAGAGGGGATAAAACTTCCTGAAGTCGTCGGTAATAGTTCTAGACAATACGAGTCTACAAATGGAGATAGTGGCGCAGGTAGGTAAATTTAAGTGAGGTCTGACGACCTCGCAGGGGCTGAACCAATCATACCTGCAGCCATGGTGGACAATAAGCATAGTCGAACCAGTGCCACAAATCTCTTGATGACGATGACTATAGCCTACCCGAGAGATGTACTCAGTAGCCAAAATACTTAATTACGGAAAGAGATGGTGCCGCATTACAATCAACAAGTCGCAAACCTTACACCTTCACTGCCAAGTCCTTCAGATGACATGCGAAGGCTCTTCGATGAGAGCTTCTTACGATCTACAACCCTATGGGATAAGAAAGTGGAAGACAGCTCATACAGAGTACAAACATCATCTGCAAGATGTGTCGACATGACCGGGAAACTCGAAAGGCATAAAGGATACGTACTATTTAACTGGTGTAGATAGAGATTACAGCCCTACTCCACAAACACGATTACGGTGTCATCTTACTGAGAATAAGAATTTACCAATCAAGATAGTTCAAAGACTGTTTCATATACGTCAAAAATTGAAATATTGCTTTCTTATTCACTCTTAAAAATGATGGAAGTGTTATAAAGTGATATAGATATATGATGTTGTGTATGGATTAATTGGTACCCCCGTGCGAGATTCTGGTCTGGACACTGTGTATATGTCTGCCTTGCAGAAGCTGAAAAAAGTAAACCACCCACCGCCGCCTTCACCGCATTTTTAGCCTCTACGGTGAGGATGAAAAATACTATACTAGGTATTCTATAAGAAGGGTTTTCCCGTATTTTTTAAGGGGGAATCGGCTTACGTCAATAACCGCAAAGAAGCTATATAGAATTCCAGGATTCATAGGGTATGTTATAATACACGCATAAGTATGAGAACTCCGGTATTAGCACTTACTGACTCCCCAGAGAGCGAGACGATTTATAATGACCTGTTATTGACGCAATAGATTCTATTTACTAGTATGCTGTCTTGTGTCCCTATTCAAAGTGATGAGCCTATTGCATCCTTTCTATCAAGATCTATCTTAGTTTTATCCTTGAACGAACTGTCATCCCGGCCAAGAACGCTTAGCCAAAGTTGCTCGAGTAACGGTCGCAATAACGACTCGATCGTTCGCGGCCTATGCTTCCCTTGTTGTCCTTCGGGATCGGTCCGATATTTCGTAATATGGCATCAAAGTCCGAACTTGGCTCCTTGGGTGTCGTGGCATTCTCGTCCACGGGCATGAGACCCGTGGCATATGCAGGCGGACTCGGCTGAGGCCATTGGTGAGACGCAGCAGTGTTTGGCACGGGGTGCTGTGCTGGTGTATGAGTGCCCTCTCCGACAGGTATGAGGCCCAGATCTGAATGGTGAGGCGACACAGTATGAGGCACTGCTGTACGTGCAGACGAATGCCCGCGGCGATTTGAATATCTAACGCTTGTGCGTGAAATCGAAACGCGGCTGCGGTTGAGTCCGCAAGGGCTGTTGGGCTCACTAGGTATATGGTGGCTATCGTGTACGGCTTCAATCAATTGATTTGCTGGCAGCTCGTAACGAGGCGTATCTGTGGGCGCACACCCTTCAAGCTCGCAAGGGTCACTGCCTGCAGAAACCTTAGACTCAGAGACGTCATGTTCAGAATTGATATTTGAATATTGGTAAACATAAGGGTCAGTGAACATCCAGCTGGCTCGAGAGGAGGCCATCATAACTGGATTAAAAGTTTGCGCAACAGAAGACAAGAAGCGAATACAGAAGAATGATATAGGGAAAGAGATTAACGAATGAATTAGTGAGTCTTATCGAAGGGGCATAGTGAGGATGACGGATCGAATTATAAGCACAGAGTAGTTTCTTAACGTCCTATGCCTAAATCTATTAGCTTTGTGTTAAACATTCCTTTGAATGTGGAACATTGGACCAAGCCGAAGCACCTATCAATATGTATACAATGCAGGCCTCTTTCTCACAATGACCATTACATCTCTACAAAAAGCGGATCCTTTTTTTGTTCTTGGTAGTCTAGACTCCGTTGCACTCTATAAAAATAATTAAATAATTTGTATCCGAGAGGTAAAAGAGCAACAAGAAAAGGGGAACAACGCCCTTGCATAAGGACATAATAGTGATGATATTTTCAACATTTACGAGACAAGCAAAAGACGGCTATGAAACCACACATGCAGGTACGCCCACGGACATTGTTTTAAAATTGTCAATAACAATGATGACTATGAGACCCTCCCGCCCAGTAGCTGCGTCAACTCGGCAGTGACATCTTTGTTCCGCCAAAAGTAGATCCTGGCTCTGCTGTTCTCTTAAGTGAAGAAATATCTTGAGATAGATGCTTTAAACTAGCTGACCCCAATGCAATGAATACTCACTTTGATGTTGTTGGTGATGCTGTTAGGTGAGATTTGACTTCTCAGCCACTTCATTGCATTATAAACGTAGCCAGCGTTAAAGCGCACACCACGTTGCAATATGAGTTGCGACTATGATACATTCTACCACATACGACCATAGGATCTGGAAAACGCGGGGTCCCGTCCGCTCCCCCATAGCTAAGCCAGATACCGCCAGATTAGTAGTTGGGTCGGTGACGACCAGCGAATCCCTGGTGTTGTATGTTTTGTTTTTGCCTCCTTTTGTAGAGTTCTCTAGTAGACAGACTTGTGTAGAAAACAAGCGTGTTAATAAAATGCGCACATCTCTGTGCCCTACTCTATCATTCGAGTCGTACAGCCCTGGCGCTCAGTGATGGAGTCAGGAGTGGCCTTTATGAGATATCTCTTTGTCTGTTCTCTAAGTTACACCCAATAAGACGATAGAATAATGCTCGGATAATATAATTATTGGGTGTATCTAGATGTGCATGCAGCCCCGTTATTCCACTTTTTCCACTTTTTAGGTACTGGTGCCGAGACAGCAGGCAAAGAGATAGAAAGGCTTTTCTAGATTTTCAACAGCACGCAGTTATATCCTAGCATGATAGTACGTTGATCCCTTTCCGACCAGATCATGATGTTACAGCTCGTGATTGATATGAACGATACCCTGAGGCTCCGGTGCTCGCTGTCTGAGATGCAGCGCATGTTTTCAAGATCATATAATCCAGTCCGCAAGAGAGAACAGAAGCTCCATGCGAGACCAGTCAACAGTCATTAAGCTCAACGGTTTTCAAACCACACATAACATGCAACGATACGTCTTATCCTTTGAACAAAGCTTGGGTGATGTTGTTGAAGAACTGCTCGAATGGCTCTCTAGCCATACTGGTACAAGAAAACAACGAGAGAAGAAGAAAAAGAAAAAGAAATGAACAAATAGATAACATAAATAATAAAAAGAAAATAAGGAGACGAGAGAAAAACAATAGCCAACGAGGGAATCGAACCCCCAGTGCCTAACGATGCAGAGTAAAGATATTGAGTAAATATATTGAGTAAATATAATTACGCTGAAAACACTAGAGAATAACATCGCTAGGCCGTTCCAACTCGGCCGAAAGATCTGTATGTTGAAATTTTATATATAGTACTCTCTAGGTGGATGCAAAGTCTATGTTCAGTGAGTTTAAGACGCGTCTTTACGGACAGTGGGTTGGGGAAACTCCGAGACTGGATGCGAGGCCTCCTACTGGTGACAAGAATCTGAGTCACTTGTTCATAAGGGTGCTGGAAACCGCGACCGTAAGGTTTCTGCTTGACCATATTCTACTGGACAGCGCCATTTATCGGAACCATGTCAACAATGACTCTAGGAGGTGATGAAAGAAAGAAAAGTTGCTAACCTTATGCTGCTGTCCTGGGCGCTCCTTCAGTGACCAAATAACCATGATGTTGCCTGCTTGGTTTCTGAGACAGAGAATCCAGATCTTACATTTTTGACCGTGCCAATTCCTGATGTCGGGCCGCCGGCTCGGGTCGTATTACGCACGTAAAAGATAATCTGGCAATCACGAGCAGCAACTTGAAAATAAAAACCCTTACTCTCACTAAATCATGAATCTCTCACTCTCATTTCTTTGTTTCTTTGGCCGCTGGGCCAACGTCTGCTGATACAACGATCCAGTCTTCATCGTCTCTAGGATTATGTCTTCTTTGCTATGCCTATCCGTTAGCCTTGCAAGATATGTGGTAACAGTAGTTTGCAGAGTAATGGATTGGTTAAATAGAGCATACAAGGATTGTCTGATAATTGTTCGGGTGGGTGGAAACTTTATAAGAGCGCTTCGTTCGACGGGTTCCTCCGCGGGTTGTTCTACGGGCCTGCTTTACGGATTATCGGTTCGAAGGATTGTTCAACAGATCGCTCGAATCTATCGATAGACCGTTCGAAAGACCGTTCCATAGACTGCTGTCGTTCATCGAATATCTTTTCAATAAACTGCTGTTGTTCGCCGAATACCTTCTCGGTAGATTGCTTGATAAATTGTTTAAATTTATCGATGGACTGTTCGACGGATTGTTTGTCTTCATCAGAGACTTGTTCCTTGCATCGTTTGACTTCATCCAACAAGTCGCCGGAGTGAGAACCTATCCGTTGCAAGGCATTGGGAGGTCCGTCAAATAAAGGCACAATGGTTCCGACGTCCTTATCAAGGTCGTTGACTTCTGATGCAACACCGTCGACTTTGGTAATTGCCCCCGCTGCCTCGTTAACGCCATTTGCGTTTGCGGAGGATGGTTCTGCCCCAGGAGTCGGCGCTCTGTGGCTATCCAGAAGAATATTCCACTTATCTAGAAGAGTCTGAGACCGGGACTTGAAATGGAATTCTTCCTCTTTTGGAATCTTCTCCAATCTCAAAATCGCCCTCAAACCCTTGTGGATTCTCGTTACCCTGATGATGCCGGCGTCAAGATCGAGACACACCTCGACTTTACCAAGGAAGTCTGACAATTCTTTCATCTTGTTGGTACGGGCAACCCTTCACGGGGTAGGAGTCCTCTCTGCAGACCATGTCTCAGAAACAAAATTTCTTTCTACGCATGCGTCAGTGATTAATTGTTTAAAAGAATATATGCTGAACAGACCTCCTTTTGAGCGCGCCTCTCTTCGGGCGTTCGCTCGGGCTCTTTAGGCGCAGTAGGCTTGGCAGAATCCTTTGTAGCCATTGATTGGACTTCATTCGCTGCCTTGGGAGTTGAATTGCCGCCTGATTCGTTCAAGATGTGCTGAGCATCAGAATACGGCTGGGGTAGAGTTTAAAAATCCATGTCTGAAGTTAAGTGTTGATGCTTGGAAGAGAGTATGGCGGGAACGCGGTGGTTGAGTATTAGACGAATGGAAGATCGGATGCCGCGTTTGGAACGTTGAAGAAATAAACAACAATTTTGCTTAGGAAAAATTCCGGTGCGGCACGTTGTTCATTCTGTAAATACGCATCGTTAGACCTGGGTCCTCGCTTCAGCTTACCCACGTTTGCCTGATATTAAGGGAGGGTGAAGCGAATGTCAGCAACTGGAGTTCCATAGCCTCCTTGATGCCACAGAATATTAATTGCTATTCGAATACCCTTTTCAACCCTTGCTACAGCGGGCCGGCCTCGAGGAGACAGGCATAATGTTAGATAAAGTATACATGGAAAACGAGGGAAGATAGAGCAATGTGGTTGACAACGGCTATGCTCTCAAGGGGTATTACGACCTTAGGCAACGAACTATTCAGAACATAGCCATCGTTACATCGACGAGTTCTTGTATTATTAGCTTAGCAATTATATTTTTGTATGAAGTTTCACTGATCAAAGTCAGGTAATGTGAATAGCGGCCGTCAAACGAAGTGCGAGGCCAGAACTCAGTGAGAAGCTTCATAGACCGCCTTATCCCTCAACCTACTGGTGAACTATATTTGATAGGCTGATCAACAATTTTGCAACACCGGTATTCCGCCCACCTGCTACCCTTATTATCATATTACCATTAGCCTTTTTTTTTTTTTTTTTAAAAAAAAAAAAAAAAAAAAAAAGACAATCAATCTTCCCCCCCTTGTGCAGGGATGTGCTCTCCATGTTTAGCGTTTCAATTTTACTACTTTTTCCGGCCAACCTCGGAATCGCATAAGCTGGTAGCGAAAACGGTAATTATTATCAAGTTCTTGTTGCATTTCTAACTTATATGCCATTATTAGCACTTATATGTGTGCCTTCACTGCATCTTCACTTCTTGATGGCTATGCCAGATCTTGAGGCAAAGAGACTGGAAGGTACAAATAATACCAGACACGAATGGCGTTTTTTTCCCTCTGATGAAGGCATAGAAGAAGATAATGTAGGAGATGACTCGAAAGTCCCCAGGGCTGATTATATATATATTACGAATTAATTATCGGAGCGACTCAGAATCAGGTCATATCCCAGAGTTGTGCAGTCAATGGAAGGATAGAGAAAGACAGAAGATCTGCATCAAGGGCAAAGATTGCAGTGGAGTCGAAAGAGAGTAGTCATAATTTAGGGCTTGTATATAAACCGCCCATATCCCTCTGTTTTACCAAGGGGACTTTACGAATCAATGATATTGAGTCCTTTCCCTACAACACTATGTGCCTACCTGCTACCTACTAGTGACTTAGAGCCAAAATCTCGGACACTCTCCTACCACATCCCATCAGTCTGAAGGCCATGGCGGTGGTGGAGGAAAGGGGGCGTGGCGGAGAAGAAGGGAAACGGAGAACCAAGTGTTTCGTCGAACGTTGCGAAAATGTATATATCAGATGAAGTTATTGAAGTTGAGCGTTAGGATCTCTGGTATTGGGTATGTATGAACTCTTCTGTTGGGCGAGACTGAACACCGGTCACTAGCTACATACATACATGCTCTTTGTTCTTATTGATCGTAACACAACTAGTAGTGAAGAGGATAAGTCGAAGAGAAAACGGGTAAGATGATCGAGTAAGATGGGTGCTTGACTTCCGCAAGGTGACATGTATGCGCAGCTCGCGGCAGGCTGAGATACAATTTGTTGACCCGGACAAGATGCGCGAGGGCATTTCATAACCCGATCAAGTACTAACTAGACCAGCATACCAAAGGCGTGACACGTCTCATGCAATGAAGTGGTCGCGTGAACCCGAAACCTTCTCGGTATCCATCATCTTGTCCAAGCAACACCCCAAATTAGGTCATCCGCCACCACCGGTACGGAAATGTTCTTATAACGACATTCCTACCATTCATTCCTTGCTCAATTCCCCGTTTATAAGATTCCGGTATATTCCCATATATTTGGACTGTCCGCAAGCTCGTTATGCTCTCAAGCGCTTGGAGGAATATACACTCGTCATCTTCGAGCGTTGCGCCCTCAGAATTCATGTACGGGATAGGATCCCAAGCAACCCAACAAATCGTCAGGTGTTCGAGTACGCACGATCGACAGGCGATAGATTCGAAAAACAGAGACCATCCATTCCCGTGAAGGTAACTCATTTCAATAAC
Organism: Xylaria curta; assembly: GCA_022495235.1. Lineage (NCBI taxonomy): Eukaryota > Fungi > Ascomycota > Sordariomycetes > Xylariales > Xylariaceae > Xylaria > Xylaria curta. The sequence continues at coordinate 104,728 of MU375944.1, forward strand.
CATGAATAGGCGACGTAGTCGTTCGAAGCGCAGTATACCATACATCGCAAAGCAAACCAAAGGCTGGAAACCTGCACCGGCACACTTGATCCGAAAGATAGTTGTGGAATGAACATCGGATCGCAACTCGGTGTTTGCACGCTTGCAAGTGAGCATCAGGCTAGGAAGAGCAATCCCGGAGAGCGGCTCATCAAAGATTTTGGACTGCCATTTGATCATCGTGTAAAGATATTGATGACTCTGGGATCTTTCCCAAGGTTCTTTATGATGTTGAAAGTCCTGGCTTGTGAAGCTCAGATAGTAGTCATAAATGAGTTGGCGAACCTCTAACGGGACGATGAAAAGCGGTGAATCTTCCATCATGCGGTGGGTGTTGCAATGTATCTCGGGGTTGTTGACGGTTGCATGCTCAAGAAATGCTGAGCTGAATCCATATGGGCACTGGCAACTGTTTTGTTTACAATCAACTCCCTTAAAACAAGAAGTAGGGGGGGAATGGTTACACTGTTTTATTTCCCGAAACCCAACTCTTCAGATACACCGACTACATTGAGTACTTGTTTTTTTGTATTGTTGTGGTGATATTTGGCGATAGCATTGAAACATGAAAGGCCCTCGGAAGTGTAAGATGTTTGTTACAACTTATTAATTTCAGTATCTACTGTATTCCTACCCCGTCACACGAGCTGTTACGGAAACAAGGTTTCGATGACGAGAAACATAGAATAGTCATTACATTCGTCTACAACATCTAGCTTTGAGAAAGAGCAACGCTACATACCCCAAACGTACAATAGCAGTTTCTGCAAAGAAGTGGGAAAAAAGAAGGTGTTACACATAAACATACAAGGTGTAGAGACGACGCTCTCTCTGACGTTATCACTACAACAACAATAGAAGCTTTTCTCCCAGCTGACCAGGAACGAGACCAAGCAAGGCTCTCTAAGAAGGGGGGTGAAATGCCATATCATGCCTGAATGACGAAAGACTGACTCACAGTTTTGAAAAGAATGTGCGAAACGAACGATTATTATGGGTATAGAGCAATAAAAAAGATACAAGAAACATGTTGGGCAATGATCCGCCTGCTGCAGATCGATTGTGTGTGAGTGAGTGAGAAAAGAAGACCATTACAAACGCACTATCGATAAACCGACGGGTCTAAGCCTTGTAATGGTCGTACAGAATGCATCTCCACATCTTGGCCAACTGCGGGCATCCTGTCTCCTTGTAGGGTTCGCCGCTCTCCAAAACGCTGATCGCCTTCCTCATAGCGGTCTTTGAAGCGATAATATGTTGGCGGTCGAGGACGGCACAGTACGACTATCCAGTTTCTCCACATGTTCCCCTGCGTGAAAGCCCGGTACCTATCCTGCTTGAGGAGCTTGTGCGAGTTGAGAAATTCTCGTGTGGTTTCGCCCCTCGCCATAAGGAAAAGGTGGTATCCGGACAAGGCAACAGGGTAGAGGATGCCAATAACTGCGTATATGACGAGTGCCAATGCGATACGGAAATGGTCCACTGCCTGACCAAACGAGACACCCTCACGATGCGAATAGATAATAAGCTGAGCAAGGCATGCACCAATAAGGTATAGACCCATGACCGTAGTTGAGGTGACAAAAGTAAAGAAGTACCGGTAGTTTCGACGTCCTACGCAGTTATTAACCCAGACGCAGTGATGATCCTGGGTTTCAACACAATTGTCACAGAGACGGCAGTGATGAGCGCGAGGTGGTCGCCAGATGTTACAACTCTTACAGAATTTGGTCGGAACCTCCATCGCTGCTATACTCGACTCTGCAGATTTAATAAGAGTCCAATCATTAGTTGGCGGCGCCAAACGTAGCGGATCCTCATTTTCATCAGGAGGGGGGAACTGATTGAGGTTACGAGGTAGGATCTGAGTGAGCCAAATGTCAGTCTATGTTTGCTACAGATACAGCTGAGTGTCAGAGTTAAACTTACCCCTGGGTCTGACGTTGACGCGCGGAGGAACGAAGATATGGAGATGAGGAAGATGTAGGCAAAGAGTATTGGTACCGCAGGTGACAGATGGAGCCACAAGTATGGAGCACACGCCCCAAAGAACAAGGCAGCCGGCAGAACAATAAGAAAACCTGTACCAATGTTGATGGGCCGATGGCGGGTGTTCTGTAAGCGCCCACCGAGGCAGAATACTGTGTTACCTTCAAAGTATTCGTGGTTGCGGCCAAGTTGGGGGTTGGAATGCTTTTCTTCAGTATGTATTCCAGCTGTATTGGGTGGCCGGGGTGTCATCCGTGGAGTCGACGCGCCAGACGATAGTTTTTCTGCGCCATGCATGTCATGATTGGGCCGGCTGGCGCCTGAGTCGCCCATGCCCGACATGAACAAGCTCGATCTGAAGGAGTGCGGTGTCTTCGCAGGACTTGGGGGATTGCCGGCACTGCGATAGCTGCTGCTCTTGTCGAGGTTCAACGATAGCCCCTTCTCTTTGGCCTGCTGCCGGTGAAGCGGGCTGACGCTATCGGTAACACTGGTAGTGGGGTAGTGGCCATGCGTAGGACTTGTAGTAGCCGTGATACGGTCGTAAGGTTCCGTTATTTCTGTGCCCCTTGACGGTGGCGGCTGCATATCGTCTAAATCGTTGGCGTGCTGGTTAGTATGACTGATGGGCGGCTGTGCCAGAATATGATCTGGCGCAATGTGAGACTGGTCGTCCTCGTCAGGTAGGTCGTCGATACTCGGCCGGTGCTGGCCAATAGATGGGGGACGCGGTGCTCCTCGCTGAGCCTGAAGCTTTTGGGAGCTCATGGGTCGGAAAAAAGCATGGGATGCCAAGGGAGCGTGACTCCTGCTCGTCTTGCTGGCGGAACTTAAGGGCCTTCCACTCCCTATGCTGCCGCTAAGGCTTCCCCTCTGCAGGCCTTTGCGCAATGGCATTGATTGCGACCAGCCTCCACCCCGTGACGATGAAATGCCCGTTATGGCGGTTCCCGGTCGTGACTCAGTGGCCTGTATGCTCTTCCTAACGCTTGGCCCCGCTGCATCACCATCTTCAGACGCTATATCTGTCATCCGGGATGATATGACACTGGGAGGCCCCGGGGGAAATTTGGGGCTTGGCAGGCTTCCCTCGTTCGAGTCAGGCGAGATAGGGCTCGCAGGCTGGGGTTCCGAAGCCATGGCGATAAGTTTTCAGCGAGAATTTTCGTTTCCAATGCAGTGCAGTACAGTTGAAAGGAATTGAATTGTCCGGTTTTACGCTCCTTGCGACATGCTCTCATTGATCGAGTCTCAGTAGCGCAGAGGACAGTATCGCGGAAGTTGGGAATATTCGGTTTTTTGTGACGGTAAGGAAGGACACACGAGACGGCGGTATTGTGGGAAACTAGACGTATATGGATGTTGGGGGTTCGATTATCAGATGTCTGTCGAACAGCAGATGTTGAAGGAGCGTGGTGTCCGTCCGCTCGGCGGAGATACGGAAAACTCGAGGGCCGGGAAGATTGGCCGACGAGCAGGACAATGGGAAATGGCGTCGGTTTAGAAGAAAGGAAATGTCGTACGATCCGAAGGGAGTGGCATATCGCAGCGACGCGAATTGGAGACCGAGTCGGGGAATTCGACGTCGTGTCGCGAACGTTGGTTGACTTGGAATTGCGATTACAAAAGGAACAAGAAGCCAGGGGGCCGGGCTGCGGTGACTGGCCTGGCCGCATGCGCCAAGACCCAAAGACCACTGCAGGTAAGGCACAGTCATATGTCACATACTACTTTCCATTTTAAGATTTTAAGCCCAGCACGGCCACAACTGTGGCCAGCCACAGTTGAGGTCACAGTTAATTTAGGTACGCTAGAGAGAGAGGGAGCTTGCAGCCGAACCCGACCAATCTCATTGGTCAATCAGCTCCATCAGGCGTTGGTATGGCCTGACCTTCACTTTGTGTAGTTCCAAGAGCGTCAAAAACGAGCATCATCAAATTCGAGACTCGCTTCGACCTTCCACCGCACTCCGTGTCCCCGCCAATCCACGAACGACAGATCAACGACCACAAAACCGCAGCCATGTCCTCCGCCATCGCCCGCCGGGCCCTCCTGTCCGCCTCGAAGAGGAACTTCTCTACCACCACCCGCCGCCTCATGCAGAATGACCCGGCTCTCAAGGCCGAGGAGAAGCGCAACCCCGAGGTTATGGTGCGTCATAATCATCCCGCCCATTTTCGCATCCCGACAGCGACAACGAAAACAAACTAACCATGCTATCTTCGCGCTTCTAGATCCTGGGTGGTGTCATGGTTCTCGCTCTGGGTGGTGCGGGTCTCTACTTCGGTATATCTCCCCTCGTCCGGTGATATCACGCACCAACTCCTCGCGCCTCTCGTGTACCAGCCCATCTCGTGCCTGTCGACTAACGTCTTCTCTGCAGGCCGATCTCCTACTACCTCGACGTCCGAAGCCACCGTCGGCATAGCCAAGGAGGGCATGCCCTGGGAGACTGGTGCGACCGAGGGCAAGTACCGCTACCACCCCGGCGGTGACGGCAGCGCCGAGCCCAAAGACGCTCCCAGCGCCGTCAACGTCGTCGTCATCCCCAACGTCGACCTGCCAAAGGTACGCACGCATGCGCCACGGTCCTCTTTTATTGCTAGCTTTAAGGAAGCCAGCTGTCTTTTAGCAGAGCACCTATGGGACTGCCGGCTAGCTATTTATTATATGAAATAAACCCTCTCTAACATTCATATGATCCTCGCTGACCTATGCATCTCACAGCGTCTCCACGACAAGTACAACAAATGGGGCAAGGATGGTTACTAGATATGACATGTGTGCTGAAGACGCGAGTATGAGCTATCTAACGTATTCCCGTTTCCTTTGTCCGCGAACCTAGACGGCTCGGCGTTCATCCGCCTGCCATGTACATAACTACGCATCATCAGAATGGTAATCGTCGTGCCTCTCAAATTACGACGAAGCTTTCATTTTTGCCCAAAAATGTCCTCATCATACTTAGACCAAGGTGTAGTAACGGTCCTGAATAACGGCAATAGATATCCATGATAACTACAGGGCCACTTGCTTGGTGAAACTGTCTGCTCATTGTGCTCCTTTTCTCTGCAAGGACACACCTGATGCGAGCCAAAGAGGGCAGTATCAAAACAACCTTTCACTCACTCATGATCTATTTCGATCAAGCCATCAAAATCTATCCGCTTTTGGTCCGGCTCAGCCTCGCGCTATAGTATTTTCATTACATACAAATTTGGTCGTCAAATAGTACTTTGCGCCCTACCGCCGCGCATTTATTTTGATTGGTTTTTATTTTCGTATGAACCTAATTTTCCAAAACCAACTATTTCTCCAACACAAAATCCCAGTCGTGTTGAAGTCCCATTCATAATCGTCATGCACAAGCGTCTCAAACGCCTCAGCGCCTGTATGTGAATCTGCTATTCTAGTCGGTGTCGACACCTTACGAGGTCCAGCTCTTTCTTTTCAATGTAGCTCATCAATGTCCTCCTCGTACTACGCACCTACCTGATAGGGTAGATTATGCAGTAAGCATGTCAATTTCCTCGCGCGTGAATCCAAGCAAGTAAAGCAGGTCGAGCAGCGAATCGCCGTTTAGTCGCGCTCTGGCTTCCATCTGGACCAGTGGTTTGGCGTTCCACGCCACGCCGAGACCTGCCGTGCCCAGCATCAACAGATCGTTGGCACCGTCGCCCACGGCGATGACCTGTTCCAACGCCACACCCTCTCTCTTAGCGATCTCCAAAAGCAGCTCTTGTTTCCGCTCTTTCCCGACAATTCTCCCCAGGACTTCGCCGGTCAGCAGTCCCGCGTCATTGATAGCGACCTCGTTTGCATGGGCGTAATTAATGCCTAATTCTCCCGCCAGCCAACCGGTGAGTGGTAGGAATCCACCTGATAGCACGGCCGTCTTGATGCCTAGTTTCTTAAAAGCCCTGAGAAGCTGCGGAACCCCGTTGGTTACATCAAGTATGGGCCTGAGTTGCTCAAAAATAGTAGCGGGAAGGCCCTTGAGAAGCGCTACCCTTTCCCGGAAGGCGGCTTCGAATTCCAGCTCGCCCAGCATGGCGCGATGGGTGATATCAGCGACCCTGGCGGCAAGGTCGGGAGGATCAGTGATGGTAGCAGCAACTAGATCAATCACTTCCTGTGTAATCAGGGTGCTGTCCATATCAAAGACAACAAGCCGTGGGTGCCGGCGCCAAAGAGTATCACGTTGTAAAACAACATCGACGTTCCATTCCCGCTCAAAACGGTAGATCAGCTCATGTTTCCGGAGGTCATCCAGCGAGAGGTAGTCAGGGGCCGGGATTGGAGAAAGAGTTAATTCAACGACTAGAGGGTGGTCCTGGTCATCGAGACAGCGGTGAGAGGACGTGGTTTCAGTCACTCCCTGGGGCAGTGGAAAGGAGGACATGAGATGAAGGAAGGAGGTGATGCACATAGGCGATATGTAAGACCCGTAGATATTGTCAAGTGGCTCGGGCTCCACCGCCGGAGGTGCCTCTAGAGGAAAGTTATCTGGATTGGTGGTCGGCGCAAAGTTGGCAGGGATATCGGTGGCCGTGGAAGAATTAGACCGTAGAGGAGAAGGTACACCAAGCGATTTCCTCTTGTACATCAGGGTGGCAATGATGCGCTGCGATGCAGCACCCCGCGGCGGCGCGCAGTTGGGGTGGCTAAATTCATGGCTCAGGCCTTCGACGATGCGTGGAGGGGGGTCGTTCTGGCCGGGCACTCCATTAAAGGGGCTGAAGGGCTTTGGAGGCGAGATGCTCACACCACGCAGATCCTCGACGACGGTGTCTATGCCAAAGTGGCTATGGCTTTCAGGCTGAAGAACAGGAGAGCGGTATTGCTGGTGGTCGCTGAGGAACGAGCCGGTTCGCATCGACGAAAGCTGAGGACGCTCGGCACGGACCTGTTTTGCGGGGTTGTCTTCGTTGTCCATGGTTGTCGAGGTTGTTTCAACTTGACAGCCGGGTGACGTGGTGATGTCAGGGGATGTAGCGACAAGGTAGACCGGGACAGGCCAATGCTCCTCGGGGAAGATGCAAAACTTGCAAAGCGTTCGACCGCTTCCAGCACGAGCAATTGCTAGGTAGATTTGAAAAGTGCACTAACGAGACGGCCGAGCTTCGCTGTTCACGATTTGGTGTTGCGTATTTAGAGAAACTCGTGGACCCTGGGCTATCTCCCTAGCGCGCGCGAGGGGTCAAGTCAGCTGGAGACGATCACAAGTGATTGTCGCCAAGTTCGAAAATGGTCCTAAAAATATGCAGAGTGACGTATGATACTTAGGTAAGTGCCTACAATAATTAGGGTACAGATAATAGGTATACTTGGAGCGCGATATAAAACCTCAGCTCTGTTCTACGACTACAATCTTCAATTGTGCAAGGTCCAGTGACCCCACCTTGGTCTTGGGCCTTCATGCAGTTTACTTTGAAGTAATTGCCTAATGCAGGACCTACTGTAGGGTTCGATCGTTGGGTAGTATTCAGGTGAACTATCGAACCAAGCTAACTGATGTCACCGTCATCCGTATATCCTCACTAGTTGTCTTCAACAACAGCTCTATCGACCATTAAGAAACGTTAGGGGCTAGTCCTTTTTCGATACTTTCGAGCGGGCTTTTTACGGGTTTCTTACGCAGCTATTTCTATACACCGGCTAAGTTAGAGTGAAGAGTTCAGTCACTCATAATTAGTGACAATCTTATATCGAATCCTCTCTTTTAGTCATAGGAACCCACGTCCTATCAAAACCATAAGCCCAACTTCCCACTATTTTACGGGGTATCTATGTCTCTAACTTCGCGATCTTACCCCTGATTCAATTTCCTGAACCGCCCTTTGCGATATTTCTCTATGATACTTGGAGTTAGACTATCGCCTATTGGAACGTGATTTGCGAGGGTTTCAGAAACTTCTGGACACGATTTCAGCCCAAAGAGGGAATCTTGCGCTGTGAAACCTGCCATTGGGAGAAGAGGATAGTCAGAGAAATACTTGTCATAGGTTCCTTGCTAACACTGAACTCATTCTCGGCACCTGACAGGATCTAACCCACACTACCAATAGCATGGCAATACCCTGCTGCACCCCACGAACCCAGCTCCACGGACATTGTGCATCATGCAGTATACAACCAATAGAATGTCGTCGAAATAAATACGATTAATTTTCTATATACTTTAATAGTGCACAGGCAGAACCGAAGCACTCTGCTGGATTGATAACTAATTTTCAGTTACCTTGTAGACGACGCTCTTATACTAGTCGCTTACGAGCCTTTGATATCCCTGAGTCACAGCGTACATTCAACAATTCCTTATACATTACGGGAGTATAGTATGTGTAAATGAATCGAAATTCCTCATAATGAATTTCTTGACTTGTGAGTTGTAGACTCTTATCAACAGGACTATTGTGCACACGATAGGTATTTCGGTAGACTTATTAAAAATGATTTCAACAAAAGTATTGTCAAGGTTAGGAGCAACTATCAAAGTCTAGGTAGGCATAATATCGCGTCCTGATGAAACAAGTTATATTGATCATGAGGTGGTCAGTGCAGTACCGAGCCAAAATTCCTAACCCATTGCTTGCAGCTAATGATTAACGATGCGAGACCGGTGCCGTCTGCAGCTTAACTCCGATGTGCCTGTGCCTGGTCCAGAACCGCAACGGGCGTTCCGAAAACGGGAATCGGGCGGCTCTTTTCGTACCGAGATCCGGCGATTGCGTGCAACGTCGCCATACGCCATAGCCTAGGCTAACAGAGGCTCTACCTTATGTAATTCGTCTAAGCGCAGTAACCAGCCATTCCGACAACCGTTAGAAATTTTATAGGCTTAAATTGACGACGGCGCGCCATCAACCACGCCGATTGCGACATCGACAGCCGTGGGACTTGTCCCCATTGCCAGGAGAACTCTACTGTATCACAGAAATGTCTCGTTTGTTTACAAACTAGTATGAGTCGCGGATCGATCTGATCATGATATCGACAATCTAATGGAGCTGTCTCGTGCCCTTTTCAACAATAGTGACGTCTATTAGTATTCACCTGTACAAGGCAACGAACTCAGGCATGAAACCGTGACACGGTCCTGGGTGTTGCCCATGCGAGAGAGCAGTTGTCCCGCCCAATCAGCGGCTGCAGGGTTCTTGAGACAAGTTGACGACGGATGAGTATCGCCGTGGCATGAATTGGGATATCACAACCTTTGATAAGAGCGGCTGGCTCGCCTTTTATGTCGCATCGTAGGAACGCAAGTCGATACCCCCGATATGATATTGTCCACGAATAAAAGATAATCAGATATGGTGCTACCTTATCAGCCTGGGCTGCCTTTGCCTGTGGCTGGGCGGAAAGAGCTCACTGGTGATGCCAATGTTCGCAAAGAGACTAAGACATCACGCAATTACGCCTCTCTATTGAGCCATGGCATGGCACTGAGTCATTCCAGTAAACGAAGTCATCGGGAAACCGGGAGTTATATAAAGACAAGAAGTGATATGCATTCATGGATCCAGATATGAAATCACTCAGGAGTATCCCGTAACACGCAACGTGAGCTTACATAAAACGAGCGCCGGAAATACATATTTCAACCATGAACGGTGTGGTGTGGCAGAGTACTTACAGCCGTCAAAGGAAAAAGTGGACTAAGCATGGAACATTCCATGACGAAATGTCTCTCTGCTAAGGGTATCGGTGATGCGGGATGCGGCTCCAGAGATGTCGCCATAGCCGGTCCCCATCTATAGCTGGACGCGGATCAAGTCTCGACTCCCAACCTCAGGCGTGTCCGTCCAATCAGGGCCTCGGCCTTGCCGGCTAGCGTAGATGTCGTGATCATCTTCTAAAATTTCTCGAGCGCCGCTTTCTCCTGCCCAACACCACAAAGGGCGGCAGTCCATTGGTGTTGGTGTTCTCGGCATATTCCTGCTGTGAAACGATGGAGCCTGGAGAACCGGGGATACGGAAAACCGACTACCCATTTGTGATGTACTCGAATGCTAATTAGTCAGTCGGAAGATTACAGCGGTATCTATGAAGTGTGCCCTTGTGCTATCAGTATTACAAACCTGGAATCAAGGAGAACGACCACCAGGGGAAATCAAGGAGCTAATATAGCTGCCCCGACTGCTCTTGAGTTTTGTATCTCTATGCTCTCTTACACAAAATAGTTTTACTGTACATAACATCATATACATACACACACTCTAGATTCCTCCATAACTCAATTCCATATAACCATCTAGTCGCTATTATTCTAGACGCAGCAATTCATACGCACTCACCCGTATAAACATTGGGCTCGTCCTCTCGACTGCCTCTTACACACATCAACGCATACCCAACCTAGCCATAATAAACACCCTCTCATACACGCAAACACGATGGGCGCAACATCATACTCATCGAAAGCCTCTTCGCCCCTTCTCCAACCCCTAGGCAAAATGAAGCCCACAGAATCGGAGGACATAGAATCCGGCTACGCATCAGCGAGCTCAGCATCCTCAACGACAAGCTCCACACCCGCCCTCCCACAAATCATGCTCACACAACCACATCTGCACTACCTGAACGAGCAGATGGAGAAGATGACACCGCAAGAGCGTCTGCGGTTCTCCATGCGTCTATTTCCCAACTTATACCAGACAACAGCCTTCGGGCTAACAGGTCTCGTAACCATCGACATGCTCTCCAAGCTCGCGGCCTCAGACCCCACGCTCCCAGCTATCGAGGCCATATTCCTGGACACGCTGTACCACTTTCCCGAGACATACGACCTCGTCTCGCGCGTGCAGGCGCGCTACCCGGCTGTTCAATTGCACGTATACAAGCCCGACGGGGTCTCAACAGCGTCGGAGTTCGAGGCGCAGTACGGCGAGGGTTTATATGACACGGCGTCAGAGTTATACGACTACATCGCGAAAGTCGAGCCGCAGCAGCGCGCGTACTCGGAGTTGCGGGTGGCAGCCGTATTCACGGGACGACGGCGTAGCCAGGGCGGGGAGAGAGATAAGATCCCGATCCTGGAAATCGACGAGGAGAGAGGGATCGTGAAAATCAACCCGCTGCTCGACTGGTCCTTCGCACAAGTCAAAGCGTATATCACCGAGCACGACGTGCCGTACAACGCTCTCCTAGACCGCGGATACAAGTCCGTCGGCGACTGGCACTCCACATCGCCCGTCGCCGCGGGTGAGGACGAGCGTGCAGGCAGATGGAAGGGACAGCAGAAGACGGAGTGCGGTATCCATAATAAGAAGTCCCGCTATGCCCAGTTCCTGCTTCAGCAGCAGTTGAAAGAATCGACCGCTGCTTCCGAGGAAGTCGACCAGCAGCAGCAGCTTACTTCGGCGCTCGAGAAGGTCGAGAAAGAGCAATTGGAGGCCGAGGAGAGAGAACGTGAAGAGAAGCAGCAGCAACAGCAGGAGCTGAGGCAGGACTTTGCTACCGGCCGCTGGGTACCTGTGCTATGCTAGTTTGCACATTCCGTTCCGTTCTCCTCATTGTTCGGCTGGGGGCTTCATTCGTTACGATGAAACGACTTGCATTCCGGGTGGCATTTTGTTAGCATTTTTGATACGACGATAGATGGCACGAAAAAGATGGAGTGTGGAGAGGCGTATGTTTTATTCTGTCCCGCTAAGGGCATCGTTTTTTGTTACGGCGAGGTGTTCTGGAGTTCTTGAGGCGTAACATGGGCCCGCGCATCGTTCGGTGTACCCAATTAAAGTCCGTACCGGCCTATCTTCAATAATTAGATATTAAAATCATCTGATCCATATCTAAATCGGGTTGCCATAGTGAGATGTGGGATAGTTCCTTTGTCGTGACACCGTCCGCTATTGTCGACTGCCCGGACCAAGTATTATCGTCTCGGGTGATTCCCTCAAAGTTATTCAATATCGCATCTTAATTGCCTAGGTAGATAACCGGTATCAGCCGGGCTGGTCTTCGGTCCTACGGTATCGACAGGATGTTGAGAAGTTTAAAAAGCGGGTTGGAAGCGGACCTTCAGCCGGGGTTATCCGTGATCGCCCCCTCCGTTACGTATGCTACACAAAACGTAGGCCACGACGCCTCAATCTGAAAGGCAAGAAAACTGGGTTATACTTGATTTGAATTTCGCTAAGTTAAAAATTGCACATTGATTGGAACGCTCTACGGACAAACCCCAAGTTGCCCGCTGATATCTATGTACGCCGCTGATGAATAATAAATACATGCACCCCAACAAGTCTTGGTGCTCGTAGTCGTAGACAATACATTCTCATAATTCAAAACGATGATCTTTTCCCATACAGGCCCGGACCTAATTCCTTCAGTCAGATTGGAATGCGTCGGGCTGAGATGCTGCGGCCTCGGGTTTCTCTGGGATAGGTTCACTGCTACTACTATGACCGTGCTGGTTGAGCGCCGCCTCGAGACCGCTGAACAAATCCGGGCTATTAGCCGCGGTTTCCTCTTGGGTCTGTGGTATAGATGGCTCGTCTTGCGACTCAATTAACTCAGGGACGGGAATTGGTTGCTCATCGGTGGAAGAGACGTCCATAGCTTGAGATGTGGAAGGTTCAATGAGCGGATCCGCTGTGTCCCGAGCCGGAGAGTCCGCTGGAACAATCACCTCCGTGGCGTTCTCCGGCGTTTGCATTTCGGGGTTCACACTGACTTCTTCGATTTCTGTTTTCTCTGGATATGGTTCTGTATCAGTCGCTTGATCCCCAGCCTCCTTGTCCGCGAGCGATACAGGAGTTGGGTCGCTAGATTCAATGGGTTGTGCCATTAACGAGTCTTGTACGTCCGTTGTTATTGTTGAGTTTTCGGCATCAGCTGAAAGGATGTTCTCGGTAGATACGTCCGTGAATGAAGGAGCGACATCCGGCATTTCTGTGTTGAGGTCCTCTGTATCCTCACTAGCCGTCGGCAGAGTATTGGCACCCGAGACCTCGGGAAGAGTGTTTGTATCCACGATCGGGAGAGGGTCAGGTGCCGATTCGGCTGTACGGGGTGTTCGCTCAACGCTATCTAGAACGGCCGAGGGTTTCGTCGGACTCTCTTGGAAAGAATCCAGATCAGCGGCCCCAGGAGATAGAGCCGAAACGACCTGTTTGAGAGGGCTTCCTTCAATATGTGAAGGGGGTGGCAAAGGAACGGATAAGTTGAAGTTTGTTAGGGGCGGTTCCTGGCTGGGTTGTATGTGTGCAGTTCCAGCTGTTTCTCCAACCTCATCCTGGGAGGGGGTAATATCCATCGGGTCAGACTTAATCTCGCTATCGGCTCGCGAGACAAAACCAGTTTCCCCATCAGCGCCATCGCCTTCTTCATCGTCTTCATCTCCTTCCTCGCCGTCATCTTCACCGTCTTCACCATCATCACCCTCATCGTCGTCGACCATCTCAGTATCAATTTGTTTGGATTCATTGTCTTCAGATTTCACGCCCTAAGCCATCATTAGAAAGGGACGTAACGTATCGTACAAGTACAACATAGACACCTACCTGAGTCCCATTGGCTTGCACACCTGATGCAAGTCCTGTAGCAGCAGGGTTTGTCGCATTAGTATGCGTACCAAGTGGAAGAGGCAGCTTCTTCTTTCGGCCTCTGCCTGGGCCCTTAGGCTTCCTCTTGGGAGGTGGCGGGCGCCTTCGGACAGGTGTTACAGACACATCCGCATTTAGGCTGGGAACCGGCGCTGCTACGACAGTGGTAGATATGATCTCGCCGTCGACCGGCTGCCCTTCGCTGAGTGTAACCTCTTGTGTATACGGGTTCCCGGCGGCATCCATACGACGAACGGTGGCCTTGGTGATCGTAGGGCCAGGAGCAGCACCAGCAGGGAGACTGGATGACAGGGTAACGGTGCCTTTCCTTCGCTTGGCTAGATGAGACACCGTATGCCCGACCGCATCGCGAGGAGCTTGCTTCCAGATCTTGGTCTGAAAACCTTTGATGCTAGGGTCCTCTTCTTTCTTCTCTGCCTTGTCGGCGACGGCGGGATCGGCTTCGGCCTCTTCTTCCTCGGCGGGCGCGGGACGCTTGCATATCAACCCAACACGAGTGGCTCGTAGAAGGTCTTGGGTATGGCTCGCTAGTAAATGTGAATCCTTGGGCATACCGTGAGGTAGTTCAACCGCCCAGATGTCGTTCCTACGGGTAGGGTCGGGTGGTGGTGGTGGCGTGATGACTACCCAATCCTGGCGCCATTCGCGGACGGGCAAGCCTGGCACGGATATCTTAGCAACGAACACATGTGCGCAGTCATCGCATTAGGGGTTTGCGTAAACATACCCTCAAGGTCGTCATGTTCAACATATCCGCTACGGTTACCACGGCGCGTTTGCGTGTTCTGGCGGAACTATGACAAGGAAGACGCTCATCAGCATGAAATTCGCGTTGGACAGGGGGCATCTCTCACATTGGGAGCCATGAATATTGCGCAGAAGGGCTTGGTATGCTATGTGCGATGCGACCAGATATAATCAGCACGAAGGTCGGCGGTTATAACAAGCAACCGTCACGACTTGGCAATTGGCCATGGACGTGTTTCAATCGGCGGTAGAATGCAAAACAGCAATGAATTGTGTTATGATCTAGCGAGAGGAAATAGAAGCGATAACGATATTGGAGGAACTTGAAATTGGATGATATGTGATGGCAGTGTTAGCGCTGTTGTCGCAAACGCACTGATGATGGTGTTCTGATCAGCTTTTACAAGGCGCGCGTGCCACCTTGTAGAGTGTTGCTTGTAGGGTAGGGGGGCAGACACTGTGCGGTTTAGTATCATTGTGATCTCTTTACTTTGGTTTCAGGGGTCGCGCACTGTGTTCAGACACAACCGACTGACTCGAATCCAACTGAATTCAATGTGCACAGGAAAGTGTACACCATAAGTCTCGACTACCTCTAATACATGTCTGAAGGAACTTGTAATCCAAAACCGAGCCAACTTGCCCATCTTATATATTGTACGCTCTTTCCAGGTTATCGTACATCTAGTACATAGCAGTCGACGTCCGTGGGGTCAATGATCATGTCATTCCTTTTTCATACAGTAGGCGTTCGTGAAAGGCGATTTGTCTTGAGTCTATTCTTCCTCGCTCTCGCCCGAGCCAAATCAAACGCATCCGATGATTTTCGTGATGTACAATTGTGTATATGGTCGTGATAATACAAGGAGTGCATCCAGGTCTCTACCATGCTGGTCCTGTCAGACCAACGGCCCAACCAGTTTCACCCATGTTGGAGGCAAAACGAAAAAAAAAAACTCAATCCCATCTGGTCTATGAGTTAGCAAAGGAACTGCGGGCTTTCGTGATAGAGTCTGTGTCCTCACCCTGTATCCTTTTGCCGCGAACGATCCCCCGAATTGCCCTTCTGCTTGCCCTACAGATAGAACAACCTATTAGCCCCTACTACCGTAGACGTTCCAAGCACAGGTTCAACACATACCGACATGCCTCCCTCAACAACGAGCCGATCGATCTGGTAAAATTGACTGACAACGGTTTGCCGCTGCAATGAGCCTGTCAGCACCACTAACTCCATTCCTGGCGATCATGAAATCCCAGCAACAAAGGCTACCCCGCGGAGAACAGTCGCACCTTTATGATCTGTAGTTCCTTGAGCCCCTTTTGGATCAGATCCTGTATTTTCCTGGGGTCCTCGACATCCTTGCTTTCCCGAAATGCGGCTCTTGTCCGCCGTTTTGCGTATTCGCGGAAGTTGTAGGATTGGAAGTTGTCGCTTGTGCGGAGCAGTTGTCGGTACTGTATTTGCACGAGTGCGCGGATTGAGTTAGCCTTGATTCCTCGTCCTTCTCTGCTGCGCCGACTGGTTACAAATGCGACAACGGGGAGGATAAGTGCATCGCACAAGGGCGACGAAGCAGTTAAAGAGCATTGTTGGCTTACCAATGACCGGGCCTGCTGTGGCAGGTCACCCTTGAGGGCGGACACGATGGACATGCCGATATTTCAGGATCTTCTTTTTAGTCTTCTCCCGGTTTGGGGTAACGAGGTAGGGCGTATGTGTGGCTGGTCGGTAGTACGTTTGGTTGTGTTCGTAGGGCGCAGATGATGCAAACTGATGGCAAAGTCCCAAGCTATCAGCTCTTTTTCTGGAGCTCCCACCACCATAGCTCGGTCCTAACGGTGGCCGGCGCCGAGCCCGCACCCGTCGGCCATCTCGGCATAGTCCACGACTTGATGTCGATATTCCACTTTTCACCACAATGAACCAAATCACTCTACTGTACTATCTATGATGATGTTCTAGAAGTTCTTCATATATACTACCTTTTTTATGAGTAAGTACTCTTATACATGCACTAAGCTATAGCACCCGATAGACATGCTACTAGGGCAGCTGAGCTATCTTAGCTTGGATGCGATGTTTTGGGGACAATGTCCATAGCGAAAGGGAAAGACAAAGCTATCAAGTCCAGGAGAAACTTTCAGCGGGATAGAATACATAATAGCGTTACATCTTGCAGAAAATACAGCTAGCATCAACTTTTGAAAAGGAGGACCTAGACGTGCTAGGATATACTTGCTTCTGTTCTCTGCTGCCAGTCAGTCATGGCATCATGCAGACTAATAACGTGCTCCTCTATTTTCCTAGCAGAGTATCTCCTTTCGTCTTCTGGATGAAATTCTAGTTGCCCCTTGTCGTCTATGTCATGGTTTCTTCTTTCTCGCTCTGGGATATGCACTCTATCCCGATGTCGTTGGAAATTCACGTCGTAACAATGTAATGAGCAGAAGATGGACGCCTGTCCCAAATCCGTCACGCATTCTTGACAAAATACCACTGAAGGCTCATCGACTTCCATTTTCGAGTCTGAGTCGTCCAGACTTAGGCAGTTTGCACCTGATGAGCACTCGTGCGATGCCTTGACATGCGAGTCCTGTACAGTACAATGTTAGTGTGGTACGCATATTTTGGAACAGAGAGACCTACGTAGCCTTCGTCGTGACATTTTTCTGAGCAGAACAATGTTGGCTCATTCAACACTTTGAAATGATCGGCCAGTAATTGGCATAGCGGACAAGCTAGGAATTTCCGCGCGTTGACAGCCTGGTTACACACAGAACACGGAGACAGCGTGTCCGCGGCATCCTCCATGGCTACCCGGGTCTTTTCTTGCCGTATTTGATCCCTCTTGTTCTTGTCAAGCTCGTGGGCTGCCCTAGCTCGTCGAAGCTCCTCCAATTTTTTCTGTAAAGTTTGTTTTTGATCTAGGTCTCCTTTGGCTGACTGACGATCACGGGCCATGGTATTGGTAACCTCTGCAACCGCTTTTCCATCCGCAATCATGTCGATATATTTCTTCGATTTGGCAGCCCCAGCCGGATCGCGCTCGGGCTGAAATAACGCGTCAATGTACGCATGAGCCCGCGCTGTCGGCGGCTGGGCAGGTTTCACATGCTTCGAAAATGTGTTGAATACCTCGTCGTAAAGCCCTGCATCCCCACTCAGGCATTCTCTCAGCTCAGAAACAAGTTGGTCAGCAGGAATATCTCGGTCGTTGATTTTCTGCTGCAGCGCTCGTGCTTCGGGCGGAGACCTGGAAGCTAAATGGAGCCCGAGGTTGCGGACTTTGTCCCGGAACCATTCCTTTTTCTCATCAACTATTCTCTGCTCAATAGTCTTAAAGTCCACCTCATGTTGTCGAGCCTTAGCAAATAAATCGTCCAGCTCCTGAAGAAAAGTCCGTCGCCCTGAAAACCATTCCTTAATGGCGGAATTTAGGTAGCGATCCCTCAGCCGGTTGATCAGACGCGTCCAGCATTCGGGGCACTCAACCACATGACGCTTGTTATGCTCTCGAACACAAGAATCTCGAATAGCCTCTAAATCTCGGGCACATGCCAATGAATCTCGTCGCCCCTTTTGGAGAGTCTCGAGTTCATCCCATGGGTCCAACATCTTTGGCGGATAGGCCCACCCAAGCGCCTGAGAGATAAGGCTGTTTAGAAGCCTGCCGGTGCGCCCCTTGATTTCTGTCGGCTGGTCTGAACCTTCTCCAGGTATGAAAAGTAGATGCGACCAGATTCTTAATATTTTAGTCTTCAATGGCCTGTGTCTTGAGAATTTCCATGGCAAATCAACGCGGAAATTCACCCGGCACTTTAAGGGGCAAAACTTAAAGTTCAAATTCAGAGCTGAGGTTATTTGATGATACTTTCTAGTATCACACTGGCCTGGAATAAAACCGTACGAATAGTCGTCGCAATAGCTGCTTAAGAATTTCCAACGCGCTGTGAACGTTTGGCTTGAGATGACGGGAACTCGAGGTATGCAAGTACCTTCCAATTAGGGATACTCTAATAACGGGAAGTTGCACTAATGGAGGGACGGGACGCGATGGGTCTATCCTGCATGGAATTGCTCTCGTAACCCAGCTTCGCAAATCTCCATCATTAGAGCTTCAAGTTGCTTGACACCACTGACAGTCAAATCCTCTCGCACACATACATACACATATAAATAAATCATGGTAAGGCTCAAATTTGAATTTCAGGCTCCGTCTCAAGTATGTCAATACTGACGAACCCAGGCCGATAAACTACGCACGCAACAAGAGCTCGAGCGGCTGCAGGCCAAATACATCGGAACAGGGCACCCGGATACGACATCGTGGGAATGGCGGACGAACATCGCGCGCGATACATACTCGAGTCTGGTTGGCCACCCACCGCAGCTGGCCTACATATCCCTCGCGCAGAATGAGCCTGCAGCCAAAGTACGCGCCCAGTTGATCCGCAAAATGATCCAACCGTGTGGTCCGCCGCCCCCGCGTGAAGGGGAGGAGCACATGGTGCAGAATGGACGAAACGATAATTCCTGATCTCGTCCAAATCGCCCACCAGTCGCGGCGACCTATAGTGTTATATACAGTGGAAGCTATAGCGCTAAACAACGGAACACTACGCGAGTTGGCTTATATTAATCGATCCGAGTTGTAGTTTTTGTTGCAGTTGTAAAGCCCAATTCGAGGATGAATGATTGCTTCATGATAGAGCATGCGGCTTACCGGAAAGCGCGGTGATTATCACTTTCCGTCCACGACACGTTGCATCAGGACCTTACGCCAACTACTCGTCTTCTTCTTCTGCCTCGACCTGATTGTCAGCCTGATTGGCGACCCGAGCCTCTGCCGTCCTCCGTACACCCAGACTCTTCTCCAACTTTTCGTCAAAGTCGTCGGGCAGATCGCCCCATACCTCACTCACAACTTGGGCGATGCTGTGAGGCGACACCTCAACCTTACCTCGTGGCCCGACACACCACGTAATCGCGTCTTCGTCTCCTTCGACTCTCTCCACTATTTTGTCGAGATACCCTTGTCTAATCAGCTTCTGCAAGACATGATCGGTCTTATCCATGGGAAGATTCTGGCTCGCATTGAGGCGCGTCAGATAGCGTCTCAACTTCATATCGCTCAGTTCGCCGTTGGACAATGTGATTATAGAAATGATGATGGTGTAAAAGGCAACATATGCAGCCTCTTCGGCAGTGCTAGGTATACGTGAGGGACCGATGACAGGCCGTGTTCTATATTCCTGAGGTAAGAATGAGATGAGGATGTATTGGCGGGAGGATGCAGACGCCTGGGAGGCGCCTCTCTTCACGGCTTCTAAAGCAAGGGTGATGCATTGGTCAGTAGGTTTATCCTATTTAGATGGGTGGTACGAGCAGTAAGAAATCATAACTACTACCTGTATGAGGAGGATATCTACTTACTTTGCTTATCTTTCAATGTGCGCTTCTCCCTGACGGGCAACTCGGCCATCTCCATACCGAAGACCTTCTGTAGCTGTTCCTGCGCAGCGTCGAAGACTCGTCTGAAGGACCGCGCCTGAGTACCGAGAACTATGATAGTAGAGCATCAGCAAGCTATTGCGCCAAATGAGGCACATGATCTGGCTACCTTTATCCCGTATCCCATCGCGTTTGATAGGTATCCTAGCGTATTCGCAGGCTAAGGCGTAACGCACGAGCTTCTTAACGAGCTGATCATCCGAGGTCCCGTCAGCGCCGGCGGGCTCGCCCATATCGATATCCTGGTCGTCTTCATTGTCGGACGGTTCGGGCTCCTCATCGGATTCGGGGGCACGTTTCGTCTGCCGCCGATGGCATGTGTTGTCTTCGTCTCTTTCTTCCCCATGGCGGCCTGTCCGCCTACGCTTCTGGGTCTGCTGGGGCATGGTAATAGGATGGATGTATGGGCGCTAAAAGGACGGGAGGTGGTAATTTGGTCGAGAGATGTACTCGGGCGAATTTATTTGAATATAACGAGGTCGTAGAGGTGTTGTTTGTGTTAGGTACTTAATGCTACAATATAATTATCAGATAAGGCGTCGTAGGCCTTGATCCGGAGCTGTTACACCTGAAGGTGGGCTGTATGTAGCAAAGTCCAGGGTAACACTAGGCGCGTTTTCCTAGTCGCGTCGTGTTAAGTAGCTTTAATTATTACCAGGCCCAGGTATCTGGGTAGGGCGATAAGATAAGATAACGAAAAAAACCATGGACCTACAGCAGCGAGTATACGCTAGGTATACTCCCAGCTGATAAGTGGCATTTGTTATACAGTGATGCTATTGTCAACTTTTTTGAGGGAGAGTATTGTTATATCGCATGCGCCTTGATGATCGCTAGAGGTGCGCCCATCGGCGCCGTGTGCCTTGGATGTCGATTGCGACTCCTACGTCAACTGACGCCTATCCGTTACCGTTACGTCACAAGCGATGCTGCCAACACCCATCGTCCCGATGATTCTACCGGCGATCGAACCGACGGCAACCATGCTGTTCGGGATGTTGACCAGGAAAAGAGCTCTAAGCTAAAGGCTAAGCTACGCTCCGGTGTCAGGAGGCTCAATCTCCGCAAACGACATGTATCTGGCAACAGAATCTTAGACGAAGCAGCAAGAAGCTTGGGCTCCGATATGCTAGGCAAGCCGGCGTACGCCATTGTCATGAGAGATCGTGGTAAGATCCGGAGGAGGGAAATACCATTGGCTCCCGGCGAAAACGAGGCCGAATCTGAACATACCCCAAACCTCGCCGCCACCATCGAGGCCCTTCTTGACAGCCAGCGTGAAACTCCTACCTTAGACGAGGTTCGGTCCAACATCCACGACCTACGGCCCAAAATAGACAAGGTCTTGTTGGAAAAAGACTTTAAAAAGCTCCTACGCCTTTTGACCGACGGTTTTTTAACTGCTCAGTTACAAGACTATATGAACTGGCTCAGATCTGATGCTGGACGCAAGTCGCGAGACGCGGCCACGAATGGTTCATCAACTCCTGAGTTCCCTTGGATTTTGGAAAAGAGCCCCTGGGTGCCCTTGCAGACACAGCCCAATGATGTTGGTGTTATGGATCTCGCGCTGCAGGGTGAAATATCACCTGCGACTCCCAAGGAGAGACTTGTTGTCCGCCTGATGCGCGAGGGCTGGGGGTTGTCTATCGCCGAGCTGGAGACTCAGCTGGGTGAGGTCCAGGTCAAGTTCCGCAGCCTCGAGTTCACGCTACTGATGCGTAAGTCTCGTTTACCTACTAGATACCAACCCAAACCGTGCACGACTATGTACTAACGTCAGGACTTGTTAAATCAGGTGGTACGCAACGTTTTATGAATGCTTTCGGCAAATTTTGGCTCGAACCTGGTGAGAAGATTGAAGTGTTCCGCAATCAAAAAACACTCCGGCTTGTCACCACGAAATCTAAAACCGATTTACTCCTCAGGGATCTAGATGAGACGCTGAAAAGCGTCAGGACCAGTAGATTACGAGTTGATCTCTTTGCTTCTGAATCCCCGGGTGATGCTATACTAGAGGAACTCGGCCGAATTACGAATACTCACATTCGAAAAATTAAGGGATCAAAAATAGTCAGTCATATATTCAGTGTCCAGTCTGTCTGATCTATACTAATCGCTCAAACACAGTTGGAGATAACTTGGATTGAAGTCAAGTCGCGATCTACTCGTGGTCCCATCGATGTCGAAAATATGGCTCATATTGTCTTCCGTCTTCTTCTTACTGCTTCAAGGCCTCAGCAAGCCACTACTACCACTCTACTTTCGCCTATGGTATCGCAAGAGCATTCCGGTCGACTGATCGTGGATTTCACGAGTAAAGACAAGCTTGCGTGGAAAGACAGGCTAGCACAATGGGCACGTTTCGTACGTCCTCTAGCACTCGAAGAGGAGAGTCTTGCAAACCCAGCGCTGCCGATCGAGACATTCGAACTACCATTTGAACCTATAGAAAGAATAGAAACTCATGAGGAGACAGAATCTGTCGAAAATATGAAACCCCTCGAGGGAGCAGAATCTCTCGAGGAGACGGAACCTTTGGAGGAAACAGAACCTCACAAAGAAACAAACCCGCTTGAGAAGACACTCGGGGAGACAGAACTACTCAAGGAGAGTTCTAAGCTCTCCCGCAAGACGAAGTCTCTCTCCCGTCCAGTCAAATGGTCCAATGTGCCTCAGACTTCGACAATTGCTTCCTTCGGCCAAATCCTGCACCCATACCAATCCTCAAACCCAAGCCCTCTCCTCTCCAACCTCCTAGCAAGCGCCGACAGACGTATATTCGTCCCCACAGCGCCTCATCCCCTCTATCTCTCCAAGTTCGGCACGAGCGACTCAGACAGTAGCTCTTCTCCCCAAGCCACCACGAAATTTTCACTCGTCCTGCGCTTCTGGCCTTCAGCCTCGCAGTCTAACAAGGCGTTCAGCGACACTAAAGAATCGCCTCCTCAAGCCCCGATCATCGAGCTCCGGCTCGCGGCCTCCGATCACGAGATCCAGGGGGTTGAGAGTCTACGCGCCATCACCCGCACTCACCATACAGACGTGATGCTCCCATCCTCGCCCGTCGACGTGCGCTTCACGCAGACGCAGTACGAGACGCTTGAGGCGCGCGACAGCGAAGCCCTCGCGAAATGGCGACCTCTCGTCGACTTCCTCAAGCACTCACATCTCGACCTTGAGAACGGGAAGCTAGAGGTACTACCACGTCAACGCTTTTCCATTCCCCGACGCCTAGTCGCCTCGTCATCCACAGACTCCTCCCCCCATCCCACCACCGAGGAGGAGAGTACCGCTGAGTTCGCAGAACCAGATGAGTCAAAGGAGAATGTCAGAGTCTACTACGAATTCGTCGGCTTGGAATTCCACCGCTCCGTCACGCTGCCCTACGAGGGCCACCAACTGACGTACACGTCGATCGAGGCGGGGCAGGGTGGTGGCCGTCGCGCCGAAGTCACACTAGAGCCCGTACAATATCTTCGTTCCACTATGTCTACGACCGAAACGGCGGACAAGGGTATGCTGCAAGAAAACTTTCTGGAATGCTGTTCCAGATTTGTCGCGGATCATTCTTTATGGTCTGGCATTGGTGACCTGAGACATTAAATCTGGTGTCAAATTATTATCCTGTACATATCAAAACTTGTATACTTTGTAAAATAGGGTTATCACTCGAGAGTTAAGCCTAGGGAATGTACGATGCTCTATGAATTGTGAAATAAATGTGTTAAGGCACATCATAGTACAGTGTCGGCGGTTCTAGCATACTGATGATTTATGCACAAAAACCGGCTTTATGTCATGTCACATAGGATAGGATGGCACGATATGAACACGGTCTACGACTCTATTTTGCTAGAAGCACATGGACGAGAAAAAATGACAGATATTTCCCTTAACCCATTCGCAATCATTCCCGACCGATATCAACAGAAAGTGCGAACGTAATACCGTTATCATAGCGCCAATCCGTCATGACATTCCTCATAAAGTAGATCACCCCAAGTTTTTTTTAAATTAAAGAACCTGAGCTGTTTACTTCTTCTTGGCAGCAGACTTGGTCTCCTTGCCCTTGACCTTGGTGTCCTTCTCGACGGACTTGATAACACCGACAGCGACGGTCTGACGCATGTCACGGACGGCGAAACGTCCAAGAGGGGGGTAGTCAGTGAAAGCCTCCACGCACATGGGCTTGGAAGGAATCATCTTAACAATGGCAGCGTCACCGGACTTGACGAACTTGGGGTTCGCTTCAACGCTCTTACCAGTACGGCGATCAATCTTCTCGAGGAGCTCAGAGAACTTGCAGGCAATGTGGGCGGTGTGGCAGTCCAGAACCGGGGCGTAACCAGCACCGACCTGACCGGGGTGGTTAAGAACGATGACCTGAGCGTTGAAAGACTCAGCACCGAAAGGAGGGTCGTTCTTGCTGTCACCAGCAACGTTACCACGACGGATATCCTTGACGGAGACGTTCTTCACGTTGAAACCAACGTTGTCACCAGGGTTACCCTTCTCGAGCTGCTGGTGGTGCATTTCGACGGACTTGACCTCAGTGGTGACCATGGCAGGAGCGAAAGTGACGACCATACCGGGCTTGAGCTCACCGGTCTCGATACGGCCGACGGGAACCGTGCCAATACCACCGATCTTGTAAACATCCTGGAGGGGAAGACGGAGGGGCTTGTCGTTGGCACGCTTGGGCTCCTCAATGGCGTCGATGGCATCAAGGAGAGTCTTGCCAGTGACCTTGGCACCCTTGGGGGTCTCCTTCTCCCAGCCCTTGTACCAGGGAGCGTTCTTGGTGACCTCAAGCATGTTGTCGCCGTGGAAACCAGAGATGGGGACGAAAGCGACGTGCTTGGGGTTGAAACCGACCTTCTTGATGAAGGATGAGGTCTCCTTGACAATCTCGTTGTAACGAGCCTCAGACCATTGAGCAGTGTCCATCTTGTTGATAGCAACGATGAGCTGCTTGACACCGAGGGTGAAAGCAAGCAGAGCGTGCTCACGAGTCTGGCCATCCTTGGAGATACCAGCCTCGAACTCACCAGTACCGGCAGCAATGATGAGAATGGCGCAGTCGGCTTGCGAGGTACCAGTAATCATGTTCTTGATGAAATCACGATGACCGGGGGCGTCTAGCAAATGGAAGTTAGTAAATGAAAGACTAAATAGTCATAGTGGGCGCGGACAACGACATACCAATGACTGTGACATAGTACTTGGGAGTCTCGAACTTCCAGAGAGCGATATCGATGGTGATACCACGCTCACGCTCGGCCTTTAGCTTGTCCAAAACCCAGGCATACTTGAAGGAACCCTTGCCGAGTTCAGCGGCTTCCTATTTGTCGATGTTAGCAACCGATATCTCGTCGACAGCATGTAAATTGCAAGTGCTATTGTGCACATGAATCATGTAGGTTGTCGAGTAACACGAAGAGGCTGATACAGAGATAGAGGATTTTGTTTAGATACATGATGAAGGTACTGCGGATGGGCCATCCCGGGGTTCAAAAAGTGCAGGCGGGGTAGATAAAATTTATGCCCCTCGGTGGGGGCTTTTCAGATTAAGTGCGATCGAGAGGGGCACACATGTAGAAATTTGAGGTCATGGGGGGAAAATATCAAAAGTGCGACAGAAATAGACAACAGGAAAATACTAACTTTCTCGAACTTCTCGATGGTTCGCTTGTCGATACCACCGCACTGGTAGATCAGATGGCCGGTGGTAGTGGACTTGCCACTGTCGACGTCTACGGCGTCGCGGGTTAGATACCATTCGGATGCGAATGCGACGACGCGGAATATGCAACTTACGGCCAATGACGACGACGTTAAGGTGAGCCTTAGTCGACATGTTTGTGGGTTTGTGAGGATTCTCGGTCTAGAGATTGGGTGAAACTACACGAGCGGGTAAAGTCAGTTGGGTGATCTCTTCGGTCTGATGAAAAGACGGCACCGTCGACGGACTCGCTGACAGGGAAATTGTGCGGCTGTGCGCGATAGAGAGATGAATCTGCACAAGCAGAAGAAGATGCGATGGTTTTCGCGGTGATGAGGATGAAGGAGGACTCACATTTCCAGATGTTAATGCTTGATTAACGGTATAGTGACGAAGAATCAAAAGGAAAATCAAGAAAGAGGAAGCGGAGGGGTAGAGGTGGGTTTTATTGAGAGAGCGAAGAGAGTGGCGCGGCGCGCTTGGTTTCTGCCAGCAAACTGTGTTGCGGGGGCATCTGCCCCTCTACGTAGCAACCCCTCCTTCCCATTCAATGCACAAGTTCCGAATGTGAAGGAAAAAAAACTTTTTTATTTTTCCCCCACATTCACCGCCTACCGAGTCTAGATTCTGACCTCCATTTGCCATTGAACCAGTTCCACTCTTCGCCTTCGTATTGGCTGGATGCGAGGATGACCTCCATAGGTAGCCGAGTAGCTCACTTCGTGAGGCAAATGCCGCCGTGCTTGCTTGGTCGCATCCACTCAACTCTATTGCAGGCAAATCAACACAAATACCATGATTGGGCGTTGAAAAAGCTTTTCTTTGGTCGCGCTATTGGCCGCTCCCCCAAGGTTTTCAAGACAGGAATAACTCTATGCTTGTACAAACAATACCTGTACCATATGACTATTCACGCCGGCTCTAGGTTTGTGGCCGGTCTGAGTCACTTCCGCCAGCAAAGTTCCTTATCAGTTCACGTTCACGATTGCCACAATTTCCCCTCTCTCCTTTGCTGCCCAATGCTGGTTTATGCCAGCCAGAGTTTTGCATCCGCCCATATCTGACAAGCTAACTACGGTAATTGGTTTAATAAGAGCCTCCAAGCTGGCACTCTCCACAACTCTACTGGGGCCTCATGTACGTCACGCCGGGGCCAATTCGTCGAATGGACCAGGGCAGACCAGGGGAGCCACCAGACAGACTCGACAGATCAGGCAAATCTACTGATCTGGCAAGTCGACGGTCTTGGTCCGCTAAAATCCGAGCGCCTGTTAGTCTCCGTTACGACACTAAGCCTAGTGCACAAAATATGATGCTAGCTTTGCAGCTGAATGAGAACCACATACTGTACATCTTTCTGAAGTACTTAGACGTATTAAATCACTGTCGCCGCTTTATAGCACACGAGGCACAGCCCACTCCTCGTTGTTCGAGCCCCTTGCCCGATACCCCGCGCCCGCTGAAAGAATTTTCATCATAGCGTGATCACCACAACAACCCAACTCAAAACAGTCGTTTCCAACACCTACTGTGATCTCACTACCCGGTATTGATAATCGCGAATTTCTCTATAACAAAGGCAAGTCTTACCTAATTTTCGGCGGCCCCGATCCGTCCCGGATAGACCTATGTAATTAGTCTTATAGCTGGGTGTTACTCTACCCATAGCGAGTTCACTAGTTCCCAGATAGATAGTAGCCAACAATATCGTTAACATGCCTGCCAAGCATGCCGGTGGCAAGAGAACGAGTTCGACTGGACCCTGAGAAACCAGGGGCTCGGGCGGCAACTTTCTCTCGCTAGGAATTCTATTATTGTACAAGCCTGCAATACTTTATGTTCTCAGTCAAGCATTAAGTCGATGATCTTTTTAGTACAAGTGGCCGGGCTCATTCGTCTTGTCAATATGTCACAGGTTGTGGTCCGCCGTTACTCACATGCAGTTGTTAACATTATATCATTATGTATAATTAGCGATCGGATTTAGAAACGGCTCACGCGATATATTTCCATCTTTGAATTCAGTTCCTGAGAAAATTCTTCTTATCGACACCTCCCACGACATAGTACCAGAGAAGTTTTAAACCCTCATAGGTGCACAATATAAAATTGCGAGGACACTGGACTCACAGAATACTGGAATTTAGAGAAGACTAACATCCATGAACATTTGTTTGCCTCGACCGCAAGCATATATTTCCAGTCGCGGCCTGACTCAACAAGACTATATACTCTTGTTATTGGCGTCTATCGTATTTCCCCTGTCTTCACCATCAAACCGATGTAGAACCACACACATTAGGATCATCGTTGTCACATGTTTCTAGATCCCCGGATGGTTAACATATTGTATTATATCACCCTGTATCTAGCTATATCCGGGTTTGAAGTTACGTTATGACAACACTAGGAAGGAAGCGTTTCATACTATTTATGTCCTACTAATATCCCGCACCCGTATATCTAAATGGCAGAAACCCCACGACACGGGATATTCACGAGTTGGCGAATTACTATACTGACTTATATGCTATTACTCGGCTAGCATAGGCCTGCACTCAATTTTAAGACTATGTCTTCTGGTCGAGATTCATTATCTCAAGACTTCCTTTTCTCAAACAAGGGGGCGAGTGATATTCAAGGTCCATCTTTCATTTTTTTCCCCCGAAATTGCTATATCTAGATGTTATTTAGCCAATAATTTTAAATCGTCCAAAGATCTTCAAGCACTCCTTTATCGATTATACGCAAGATATGAATCTTATGTACTGGTCCACCACTGGACAGGGCTATTACAGGGGGGCATTGCATCGACGAGGTACCTAAGGGCGAGATACGATTTGTGTGCAATTCGTCCGAAAAGTTTCCTGAGGAGGCTGGATTTTTCTAGTCATAGACAATAGTGCGTGGGTACAAATCTTCACTGCATTTTAGCACCCGCGGGGAAGATACGGAATAGGCACTCATTTACCTATCGGACAATGTATTGCTAGATAAATTGCAGAGGCTGAGTTGCGAAGTGTTTGCTTCACTGCATTTTTAGCACCCGCGGGGAAGATACGGAATAGGCACTCACCTACCCATTGGACAATAGGTACCTACATCACCAGATAAACTGCAGAGATCCTTGTCTGCTACTAAAACCGGGCGTTTATTGCACATCCTGGGGCGATGGTAAGAAAGATAGGATAAACTAGAATGGGTACTAGGGATGTAATTTGGCAGTCCAAGTAGATGCATCTCATATAAACAGATAATATATGTTCCCTAGGACTTGACCATATCAGACCAACATCACGAATCAGACATCTTCATCGGATTTTAAAACCAGTCTCACTAAATTTCCTGCTACATCACTATCTAAGGGTTGACGGAAGAAAAAGATGCGGAAAGTCCCGTGAAACATCTGCAAGACAGGTTCAACAAACCCCCGAAAATGTGCTATCTAAGACGGCTGTGTGACGCTGGCGGAGATGTCTCAGTTGGATCACTTCATCATCAGCCTCGTGATTCTCGTCTTATCTATCATACTGCTATCTCAATGGCCGTTGTAGTGAGGATCTGCATCTATGACATTGGTATCAGAACGAAATAAGGGAGGTATTCTGAATCAAACTTCTTATCTATGCTACTGCACATGTTTAACTTGGGTTTCTATCCGTCTGTCCGCGCTGGTTTGGGTTAAGATATGAGCGTAAAGCGGCAAGCAAGGAAATTATCAACTTAGATTTGTCGAATCCTACTTCGTTCTAAGAGAACGATAAAGCACTTATTGATGAATATCATAAGTATACTTAAGAATGTGAAGTGGTTATTATACAGCAGGTCGCAGTATGTTGGCCTTGGAGAAAAAAGATCAGCTCAGTTCGATTGTTCAAAGCTGGACTATATCATATTGCCAATTGTCCCTGTGGAGCTCGGCGTTTTTAATATTTGATACCCAATCGCAAGGAGATCGCTCGTTGCACGAGTTGAGATATTCTGCAGGCCTGACTTGACTGGCGCATGACGGGCGTCGATGTCACATCAATGGCTCATTCCTTTATCAACAGCTTAGCTAGCTATCGGTGACACCAAGTGAACCGGAGTTGGGATATTGAATCCTTCCTCAAAGCCACACCTCGTGCCCGGGGATCAAAATTGACTTTTAAAATCTTGGCGGCGTGGCCACAGATTTCTTGATGATGAAAGAGGGGGACCGTTGTGTCGGCCAGCAGGGTTGGTCTCGGGGAGGCTTCACCGGTGGCACGTACTTAAATGCGCAAAAGAGCATAAAAGCAAGATAAAGGGAAACCTACACGTAAGACTGAAGCTCTTGAGATTTTATATAAATTAGCTACCTAGGTATTGTTATATGAACCTTCGTATTGAGCCTAAAGCTCCAAACCCCCTTCTACACGTTGTGTAGGACCTCTAAATAAGTGTTACCTAGTGGGGCAGTGATGCCAGCATCCCAGGTCCTCCCCTGCATAAACCAGCTTTCCACGCAGAAAACGGCCCCCAAGTCCAGTCCAGGATACCCGACCAAGAGAACCCCGAACCTAGCTCTAGCTGGACGAATGAACGTGAACTTATTTGACCTTACCTACCTACGTTGCTTGTTGACTCGACCGCGATCGCATTCTCGAGCGGCCACTCCTTGTATCCTGGGTGCATCAAGACCAATTGACCTCGCACACCTCCAGGAGTGGTCGAGGGCGGAGGAGAATCGGGTATAGATAAGGCCGCCACCGCGTCGCCGCACGCACTGCGCCGGCCGCCCGCCCTCATCTGCCCCGATGGACAAACCACGACCGCCGTCGTCGTCAGCGAGACCGACTCCCAACGGCGCCGCCCACGGTCACGGTCACGGTCACAACTACAACAATCCTAACCCCAACCACGACCACGCCCATCATCATCCCAACGACAACAAGCTCGAGAGACCCGTCGCCGTATCCTTGTTGCAGCCCCGCGTCGCCGTCCTCCTCGGCCTCCCCAAACGCTGGTATCGCACGCTTTCCATTTGTCGTCTGCTATGCCTCGTGCCCTGCTTCTGGTGGGGGGTGCGCATTGCGCTACGCTTCCTTGTCGCCCAGGTCCTGCGGCGTTTGCACCAGGTTGAGACGAACGAAGAGGCTTCGTTAATGCTTACCGAGACCTTGCTCGCAGCGCTATGGGTACGTCTATCTACTTGCTCTCTCTTCCCTTTTCTTTTTCTCTGTTTCTGTGCGCGTAAGAAGACGGCACACAGAAAAAGAAACAAACAGACAAATCAGAATAACAAGAAGAAGACTAACCCAATTGTGCACCCACAGTGTCTCGCATCCGCAACGCTCGCCTTCTACTTCACAGACTGTCTCATGTCCCGATGGCTAATAAACTACACGCCACAAGCGACCGTGGTGCGACTGCTGACCATCAGCTGCGTGTTCGCCTATCTGACGTCGTGGATCGTCTACATCACGGGCGGCACCAAGGACCCCCGCCTGCTGCTGCCCGCCTGGATCGGCATCGCCACCATCCTGACCGCCTGCTACCACTACACCCAGCGCAAGGTCCCCATCCGCAAGGAGACCTTTGCTAGCATCAGCGTTTTCTCCATCACCAGCTTCATCAGCATGGTAGCTCTATTAGTAGACATCAACACAAATCGTCCGTTTCCAGAGGCGCACGTGCCCCTCGTCTCCATCGCCAAGACGGCTACCCATATCACGGGGCGGATCGTTGTCAAGATCTTGGGTGTTAATAAGGATGGCACTGGGAGATGAAGGGTTGAATTGAGTTATCGTTTTATCAATTCATCGTTTAAACTATACTAGCCTTTTTTGGTTTCTTTTTGTCGACATCGAGCCGTTAGTGCAACTGCGGATATCCTGGCGTGCTTCATATATATTTATATATTCCAAGACCATAGCGAGGGGCGTTGGGCTGGCGCAGGAGGTTCTGTGGGGTTCATAGACACGCTCGCTTTGTTTTGGGTTTGAGCGAAGCTGATGTTTCTTGGGATATATCTACTTACGATTCTGTTAAGCTGAGGAGGACGCTATTTATAACTTAGCTTAAGAGCGATGCAATATGATCTCGTGCCTGAGAGGCGCCAAGTCCTGCCTCCGCCTCTGCGTCTGTGTAGTGGCTTATGCGGCAGTTACAAACACCATTGACTTTGAACTTGGTGACTTTGAAATTTTGAGTCTCTCCGCTTGTGCATTAATGCTACTGTCTTACTACACTCGCTTATATGTAGCGGATCACAATCCAAGTTGGAGTGAAGTGGTACCTTTGACGCGCCATCAGAAGCTTCATGGCGACGTGTAAGGCAAGGGAAGCTTGCCATAGCTTATAGGATAACCGATATCCCCTTATACGGACGCCATACTCCTACTCTCAGGTCAATGATTATCGTGGAGAGCGTTAGACTAGACTTACCTATCTTGGTCTTCTCTAACACGAGGTATCAAACCATCACTCGCTAATTCTTCTACTGATGAGTAGATTCATTACGCCAGCAATTGTTCTCTTTAACACCAAGCGGAACCAACACCATCACCTCAACCCACCAAACAACCCCCCAAAAACGCCCTTCCCACCACCGCCTCCGCGCCCACCATGCCTCCTAGCCTCATTCCGGATCCACTCCTCTAAGAACGCGCGATCAGCAAGTTTTTTACCGTCGGTGACCTTGGTCTCAGTCATAGCCTCTCCAGCATCGAAGCTGAGCAAAGTCGGTATGCTCGTGATCATGTAAGTCATGCCCAGTCCTCCTCCGGAACCGCTCATGATATCCGGAGCATCGTACTCGACGGTACAGAACGCCACGCCGCCCTCCTGCTCGCCGATGCCCGACTCCACGAGAGATTTGATCAGCGGGCCGACGACGCGACATGTACCGCACCAAGATGTCGTCCATAGCGTTATTAGTGGCGTCCGCGCTGATGAGGAGAGGAGCTGGTAGGTGTGAAAGTCTTCGGGACGGCGGACGCTGGGGAGTCTCATTAGCGTTTTGCGTTGTTGTGTCATTGCATAGACGATGAAAGTCTTGGTAGTCTGTATTTATCATCCTCTCCCCCCTCTTTTGTTTATTTTCTTGTAGCGAGAGCTGAACTATAGGATGGATAGTATAAAAGCAGAATGATTACAATACTCACGAGGCGTAGATCTGGTTCTTCGCGCGCAAAGCTGGAGACATCGAGAAACTCCTTGTTACACGCAGGCCGAAACCGCGATAGGTCTGCGTCAACGAGACGCGGACGATTGGCGACATCGTGAGGGCACTGAATGATGGCGATTACGGATCAATTAACTAGGTACAGACTGTAGAATGATGCTTTTACCATTCTTAGTAAAATTAAGCTTAGATTGTATTATGTAAATCGTAACTACGATTGAAGTTGATGATTGGTTGTTTAACACGTGCGAATACCTACATATCTATCGCTTATTCCTCAAATGTCGTCATAGTCCGGGGATGGACAAGGATTTTGTGTACCCCCAAAGTGCACTGCAATTTTAGCCCCTCCTGTCCGTCTACTTATAGAGCTCGTTAACAGCATCAATGACACTGTAATTGAGCGAAGCGGATTATTGATGTTGTAGAAGTAATGGAGGTAATTGACATCAGTCTCCCGTGCGGGGTTGCTTATAAGCACTGTCCTTCGTACCTTCCTACAACACCCCCAGAACTGCACTGCAATTTTAGCACCCCCGTCCCGTCCACTGTAGGAATTACGGATGTTACGGATTGTCTCCGATCTACGGCGCCGATATCCCCGGATATATTGGGAATGTTGGTTTTGACGTTACTGCGTAGTACATATTGAACAAGAAAACCGGCATATCACATTGAAAAATAGTGTCATCAATGTCCGCTGGCGCCGTGAATGATCGATGCTGTCATAAGTGCTGTCGTAAGATATCCTAAAATGCTAATTTCCAACACAACCAGTGTGCGATAGACTCCATCCAGCCTTGCAAACCCATGCACAAACCGACCCTAAGTATACTTGAAGGTTTCTAATACCTCTAAAGTCATCATTCTAACCGCTATGCATGAAAACACATCAGAACTTCTCCATAAGATTCATTCTCACCGTCCACATGCGCGCCCTCTTGCCGTATATATACATGGGGATAGTAAACAGCAGGACGATAAGCTGGATGACTCCGATCCAGGTGAAGACGGTCTTGGACCCGTCGCTCTTCAGCCACCCCGTCACGAAGAAGCTGAAGACGAGGCCGTGTAGCACATTCTTGCTAAAATTGAGCGTCACGAGTGCCTCGCCAGCGTACTGACGGTAGCTGTCCACGCAAAACGTGATGGCTGTCGTGGAGCCCAGCGAACAACCGAAGGATACGACGCCGAAGAACACCGTGGGTATTATCCAGGGGTCGTCCACGTTGGCAGACCAGCCGAACCCGATGAGGCCGAGTAAGGTCGTGATTAGGATGGGGATGGCCATGACTAGTCTGAACTCGGGCTCATAGAGACCGCCATTTCTCCGCGCCATTGCTTTGACAATCACGTCGCTGACCCTACCAGCGACGGCCGTGCCTAAGACGCCTCCGATGAACGGTGAGATGTAGACGAGACCGGTAGACAGGGCGTCAAATTGGTAGTACCCTTCTCGGTAGATGACGGCGACGCATTCGGAGATGACGATCAGCCAGCCCACGGAGCAGGCGTAGACGGCCGACGACCAGAGAACCGCGGGGTAGGAATACAGAATAAAGGGTCGGACGGCAGCCTTCCACCATATGTCCTGGTTGATCCGACCATTATGTATTTTGAGCTGCGACTTGAAAGATTGCCGTGGTGCCTCCCGCAGTCTGTGCGTGTACACCTGTCCCATGGTTGCAGCCGCGAGATTTGAGAAAGACATCCTTTCGCTATCCGCGTCCGAACTGAAGGCATAGTGTGCTTGGCGTTGCGCTTCTGCATCTCGGAAATAATCAGGCAAGGCTGAGTTGCTCTCTGGTGCAAGGTTGTGACCACCAAACCGATCTACACTGATGGGCGTTGTGATACTTTGGCTTGACAGTGTCCGCTCGTTTTGAGGTCGTGAAGGGCTCAGTGGTAATTCGTGCGTTGTTGGTGAGCTGACGACGGGCGTCGAAGCAGCAGCTGGCAATTCGTCATGCTGTGAGGGTATAGTCTCAGATGCTGCCTCAACGGGGGCTGAGGGCAAACCATCCTCTCCATGGCCCTTTTCTAAATGTGGGTGATTTTCCATGCCAGAAGCGAAGCCGACATGGCGCTGTTGCTTCGGCCGTGCCACCTCCGATTTCTCCTCAGTAGGCTTGATCTCGGTACCTTCTTGTGTAGGTTGTTCGGTGGTGGCGTCGGCCGCCTCTAATACCTTGGGTACAACATGCCTGGATGACCTCCGGCTGAAAAAGCTCGGCCGTTTAGTGACTTTGCGTGCTGACTTTGGAATAGGCGTCCGGTCCCAGAAAGTCTCGGGCACGAAGAGGAACAGAAGAACTCCACAGAAACCTACTACAATAGCAACAACCCTAAATATAATTAGCTTGATACGAATGACGCGTAGCTGTCATGTCCCGGTGAATGGACTTGGCTTACCAAAAGACCCAACGCCAATCAAGAGCATTAATGATAGCAGCACTAACGAGTGGTACCAGGTTTTTCCCGCCGAGTAATAGTAAAGTGTAGATACCAATCCGGAAGGCCCGCTCATGGAGGAAGAAGATCTCGGCAATAGTAGCTGAAGGAAGGCATTCTACCGGGCTGACCGCAATCCCTTGGAAGATACGGGCCAGGATGAGAGACGTGAAGTTGGGTGACAATGCGCACCACACAGCCGAACTGATGAATAGGATAACGCTGAATAGGTAGACAGGGCGTTTCCCCCACAAAATAGCGGTGGGTGAGAATATCACACAACCAATACCAAGACCCAGCATGTACTATAGATTCAACGTCAGCTTATGCCTTTCTGAGCGTGGTCTGTAGCTATTCGCTACAAGTGATGTGAAGATGACTCCAAAAGATTACTTACCAGTCCTGTGGTTAATGAGACTTGGGACACATCAACATTGTAGTCTGGAGACTTATGTTAGCAGGCTGAGTAGCAGGAATATAACAAATCATTGGACGCACCGTGAGCAACGTTAGTAAACCCAGCAGCTAAGATTGGAGTGATACCCCCGCCAACCATGGAGTACAGACCGAGGGAGAGAAGAGCACAATCACGGCGCCAGGAAGGCCAATTCAAAGGGTCATTGTGAGAGTCGTCGGGTTGGGGGTCGAGGATAATTTGACCATCCTTAGTGAGCTTTTTCTCCTCTTCCTGCCCTTTGGCTGGATGCGGTATTGGTGGCTCTGGTAACATGCCGGTAGGAAGAGAGGAGTGAGAAGTCCTAGCGGGAGCATTCCGGAGACCAAGGGGCTCGTTTCTCTCATTTGACAGTAATAGAACAGAACCTAGATACTATGTTAGTCACATCGTGTCTCATCCGGGTTATGCGACCTAATAAATTTACCTGGAACTTCAATAGTCTCTCTGTCATTGAGTATACCCATATTCCATGTTGGCTTCGGCTGCTTCCCGCCGATTTGGCTCTGGTCGAGGGAGTCGTCACTTCTTCTTGAGAAGAGGGCCCTCCAAGGACGTCTAGGTCCCGAACCCTTCGGCTCGTCCGCCATTGCAATTTATGAATTCTCTAATAAGGTCCACTACTGGATGTTTCAATCCAATTTTCTACTCTTTGGCGGATTAGATATAACAACCATAAGAGTACCGAGAAAGCAACCTGATTTCTAAACAAACATGAAAAAGGATAAATAGGAAAAAGAAGTCATAGGAAAGGTAGGTTGTGAGTGCCCACAACAGACAGTAGACTGTTTTGATATACTCGACCCTTGTAGAAGCGTATCCCGCTTGTTCTTATGCGCACGCAATCAGGCAGGTAGGGTGGGAATCACGCACGAGGGTCAACTTGCCCAATCCGCGACTGATTTACAGCAAATCGCCGTTGCCCTCCACACGAACCTTCCCCCGAACCTGACTCTTCATGTGTATGGGGGCTTGGGAGACGGGAGCAAGTGACTGAGTGTGGAGAGAGCTAAGTTCGTAATTAGGATAGGCTGCTTACGCTAATGCGGTGGTAAAACGGTCGACCTAGTCCGACAACCCGGACGGCCTACATCAACGCTGCGGGGAGAGCCCCGAATTAGTGATCAGCGAGTAAGTCTACAGTCTCAAGTATAGAGTTAAACCGGACAGAAATGGAATTGTAAAAACCAGATAAAGATGAAAATTCAAGGGGGAAAAGGAGACGAAGAGCTGCTAGTTTGGTCTACTGCATTTGCCCAGATTCGAGCGAGTCAAGATTTAAGGTTGGTTGCAACGCACTGTCTCGGTCCTAAGCACAAACAAGGGGGGAACATAAAGAGAGAGACACAAAACGCTTCCAAAAAAATAGCTGATATAACACAAACATTCAGTATCTCCAACACGCAGATGCATCTGATACATACGTATAGCCGCACACTTACGTAGTGCAGCACGCCAAGGGTCCAGGAATCGGGGAAAAGGCTCGCATCAGTACCAACCACTGAGACAGATGGAGTGGACGGAATACCATGTTTGTCTGGTACGATGATCTACACTGGCATTTGTCCCCTCGGTCTATCTGATAGACAGAGTAAAACGCGGTGACCAGCATGGCGCGGCTGAAGGATTGACAAAGATAATTACCCCTGTCAGAACTTCAAAAACACTGAACACAAAAGACAACCTTCCGGACGCCAGTCCTGTTCATCGAATAGAATGAGTTGAAGGGGTTGCATCTCGATAGATGTGATGCTGTACACCTGTGTGCTAGTTCAAACCCCCCCAAGGCGGACGCTGTAATACGTCTATGTTGTACATGTTTCTTGGATGCAGGCCGTAACTTACATGGTGTAGCGTGATACCGGGAATTGGCAAGATCCACTATGACGGCACCGGGCATGGCCCTAAAAACCATCACATGCACATATCGCAGGACCCTGAGGATGCCAAATCTACTTACCCGCGCGACGATTGCACTATCTCCAAGTTTGCTGATTACTTCTTGTTGTTGGTTAGGCATGTGAATCATTCCCACCAACTGTTACCCCTACGGCACATTTTATTGTCTATTCGTCTATCACCTGACCCCCCCCCGCGCCAAGTCAGCTTCTGGGGTCATTCGACCTATCAACCCAACCCCCCTCCTTAATGTGTGCGAACAACCAACCCATTATCCATGGCGTTTAGAACACCGCCCCTCCTCGAGCCTTACCTCCGCCTACCACCCGAGGCCTCGCTCGTCCTCCTGAGTGGAGTGCTAGGGTCCAGTACTAACTGGCTCGTTCACCGCTATCTCTACTCTTTACTCGCGTCACAGTCTTCTTCTTCAATTAGCCGCCACGATCTCCTAGCCGAGAGTGAAGATGCACCACTGCAACCTCATACCAGTGTCATCTTCGTGAGCTTCCTGCGCGACTATGCCTTCTGGAAGGATGGCGCGAAGCGACTGGGCCTGGATCTGGACGTGGCTAGTAAAAAGGGGTCTTTCGTCTTCGTCGATGGGCTGACGGGCCTGTTTATGCCGTCTCCTGAACATGGGCGCAGGCAGGCCGTGACAGATGCCTCGGGTAGAAGAATACTAGTGGCGGCTACGACAGATCATCTGAATCGGACGTTGGAGGATGTCGTGGCTCATGTTCAGTTTCTAACACCAGGGACAGAAACAGTATTGGTTATTGACCAGCTAGACGTCCTATTAGCCGCGGCAGGAGATGCCATGTCTAGCCAGGGCCTTCGAGATACCATCCTGGGTCTACGTGAAGTAAGTGATTCATGGGCGAGGATTCTATTTTACGGTAGACGGTCAGAGTATATTAATGAAAGCCTGATAATAGAAAGTGCATGCAACCATCATCACCATTTCTGCAGATGAACCCTTGATTGCTGCACAGGGCACCCCGCTAGAAAAGGAGCATGCCTCTCTGGCTCTGTCGCTGGCTCACGATGCGCAGCTCATCATGAGTTTGAGGCTGCTAGAGACAGGTACGGCAAAAGACGTAAGTGGCGTGCTACGAGTCACTCCTGGGGGAGACGAGGGAACTGCTGGCACACCTGTAGAGGATCGCGAACTACTGTACTTCATTGGGGGCGATGGTAGCGTTCGTGTATTTGAGCGAGGCCAATAGTAAGAACCCTATCGTGAACCGATTCATCCCCATGACCCAATTATAGGCACTGGCTATCCGCCCCTAAAGTCCTGGATAGATGCCTTGCGCCGACCCGAAGCCTCAGCTCGGGAGCGCCCGCAATTCTCTTGCTTGGCGGACATGCACATTCATCGTAGGTAACCGCCGTTTCTTTGCCAGATCGTGATGCAATTTTTGGAGGGGTATTGCTAGCATAACATTTCCCTCGGGACTCAGATGTTGTTGAGACCCCATGCAAATACCAGTCCGAATGTCAAGTAACACCGTTCCATTTCCATGCCCCGCCGAGATTTCGTCACCATTCACCCATCATTGTTGTTTTGTTGCGAGTTTAATACAGGGCGCGGGAGTCCTTTTGCACACCGGTCTGGAAGCCGTTCTTGAAGCGGCGAGAAACGTCCTTGAGGTACCTCATGCGACCAGTGCCGGTGGTCTTTCTGCGCTTGGCCTTCTCGCTCCAGTTGTCTGTAATCACCAAATCAGCTCCTAGCACGCGAGCAAAACCCAACATCGTGGAGTCGGACTCCAGTGCCCATCAGCTCGAGAGTGGTATAAACATACACTTGCGGGTCTTAGCAGAGGGGTATCCGCATGATGAGCAGGTGTGCTTCTGGATGTGGAGAGAGCGGCGACCTGGAGATGCAAAATTCGTCAGCATGGCGCTCTGGACGGTCGAAATCCCAACTATCGATCGGCGTGTATTCCGCGACTACTTCCACCACTGTCGCCTCTATCGACCACGTTCGTTCGGGATTGAAGATTGGTAATTGGTAATTGGCGAGACTAACCGCATCGACGGCACAGAGTGTGCGTCTTGTTGTGGCGCTTTCCGAAACTGGAGGTTCCCTTGGCTGTGTTCGCGGGTCAGTAATCGATGGAGACGAGAGGCGGCATTAACGCAGGGCTACACACTCATTTTGACGGCGAGACTACAGCAGGACGAGTTTCGTCAGTAATTGTTGCTGGATATCGGACGTGTCGTGGGGATCGCACCTCTAAAGTGTCTGTCTGACGAAGAGTTGTCGTGAGCTGCTGGTTAGTAACGGTCTTAGAGTGAGGGTGTTGAGCAGCGTGTGGGCATTTCTCGCTTGACTTTTTTCGTGGGTACCAAGGGCGTAATCCGAAGAGCAGCCGAAATAAAGTGGGCGGGCGGGCAGCCCTCCAGCCTCCGACGCTGTGGCTTAGCCACTCCCCGTAAATTGCCAATCCCCGCTATGTTTGCCTATCCAGCTTGCTGCATAAACTGACGTACTTAACCAACGGAGATAAGATAACAACAACGAGTACCCCTCAGGCAAGGCATCCGACTTCCCCGCCATCCGTGTAAGGGGAGAGCTCCCTCTACTGTAGGTACTTAGATACAGTACAGCTACTGTAGCTATTCCAGACACCTTATCATGTCATTCCCTCTGCCCCGAAAGCCATGTGACAGAAGCCCAGCCTTGTGCCTGACCAACGTGAATCAGATCTACCTAGCAGCAGCTTCATTATACCGCAACTGAGACAACGCAGGCAGCCATCCTTTTCTCCACACATTGCCTTGACGCAAGTGAAGGCCCTTCTTGATATATACGCTTTGTCTCCCACACTTATCCGGCAGCACCCAACAGACATACATACATAACATACGCAACCCCCATCTTAGAGCCCGTAGCATAAAAGACGCATATCAGCTCCATCTCTCTTCATCATGAACTATCTCTATTCCACAGTCAACACGCTACGTGACAAGCACTTTCCCGTCACCCACAAGTCGACCTTCCGCAAGACCGGCCAGATCACCCCCGAGGAGTTCTTGGCCGCCGGCGACTACCTCGTCTTCAAGTTTCCCACCTGGTCCTGGGCCGAGGCCGACTCGGACGCCCAGCGCGTGAACTACCTCCCCCCAGACAAGCAGTTCCTCGTTACGCGCGGCGTCCCATGTAACCGTCGTCTCGATGACGATTTCGCCGGAGATGCCG
Source organism: Xylaria curta (assembly GCA_022495235.1). Lineage (NCBI taxonomy): Eukaryota > Fungi > Ascomycota > Sordariomycetes > Xylariales > Xylariaceae > Xylaria > Xylaria curta. The sequence continues at coordinate 145,472 of MU375944.1, forward strand.
GGCACGAAGAGGCCGTAGTTGGCGACGGCGATGACTTCAAGTCCAAGGGCCAGGCTGATGACGACGATGGATGGCTTCGAACCGGTGGTCTCAGCAGCTCACAGCCCCTCAAGGCGCGGGATGTCCGGACAGTCGACGATGCAGGCAACGTAGGAGATCGCCTGGATGACGAAGACGAGATCCCGGATATGGAGGATGACGATGATGACGAAGCCATCATTCGGGACCCTGAGGCTCAAAAGAAAGTAGGGTTAGTATAGGAGCTCTCCGTAGTGTCCGCTCATTTCAGTTAACATCTTCTTTGCACATAGGGCCCGGCGGACATACACACTCTACATCATGTACTCACCGTATTATCGCACACCACGTCTTTATTTATCAGGTTACGCCGAGGGCCAACCCCTTGCTCCGCATCAGATGATGGAGGACATCGTTGGTGATTATAAGGACAAGACAGTCACGCTAGAAGACTTCCCGTTTTTCGCCAACAATGTCAAAATGGCCAGTGTGCACCCCTGCAAACACGCACCCGTCATGAAAACCCTCCTCGACCGCGCCGATGCCGCCTTGAAGCTTAGACGCGAAAAGTTAAAGTCAGGCAAGACTGTCGGGGGCGATCCTGGAATGGAAGGACTGGTCGACGAGATCAACAAGCTTGACATTAAGGGTGCCGAGGCTGCCGCCGAGTCCAGCAGCGACGACTGGGAAGAAGTCGAGGCGGAGGACCAAGATGTGGCGATCCGAGTCGACCAATATCTTGTAGTTTTCCTTAAAGTGCGTTACCTCTCATCCCAGCCAGCCTCCTTGGCGAAGCTAACTCTATGTAGTTCATAGCCAGCGTAACCCCTGGTATCGAACACGATTTCACGATGAGCGTGTAACCAATTCGGGTTTCCTCTTGATATATATATATCAGGATTCTTTGACGACAGATCAAACTTCTTTCATCGGGTGCTCAGGAGGCATCATCGGGGCGTTTCGGGGTTCTTTCTGGATGTGGGACACCACTAATACAGGACAGGAATGGCTTTCTGGTTTGGGCAATGAAGAAACACTCATCTTTGGTTGTTATTCGGCATGGAGTTTCCGGATCGCGAACAGACAGATTGGACCATCGTGTTTAAAGTGTTAATTCGTGCGGCATGTTGATTCCTCAGGCTAGCACTTCAGCCGCAGCCTGCCATGAGACATAGAGTAGTACAAGAGGGAGTGAGCAATCCAAGACTGTGTAACGGGCGCAAGGCTGGTGCTGTGTCTGAATTATTACACATTATTCTAAATTTGTCAGACCCCGGTAGCTGCTATTCTTATCAAAGTGCACATCACAATGGGCGTATCATTAAATGGTCATTAGATGCCGTCTACGGAGTTTAGCTATCTAGTATATACAAAGCGCATTATCCAAAAGGGCAATTTCCAGAACCATATTATTTATCTTTCTCCAAACCGAAATCTTCGAAACTTTCGAGATTTTCAAATGAAGCATGCTTAGGCATGTTTTTCATTTTGCGCGCTTATATCCGTCGGTTCACCGCGAATAGAAGGTGATGAACTACGCTTATCGTCAACAGCGACGCCCTCAGAAGACGTGGATTCAGAGACGTTATACGAGTCGTCGCGCCAGAAGTCTTTCTTGCCGCGGATAGCGCGCCCCATCCATGGCGGCAGGGCACCGCCCGGAATGCGCCAGGTCCAGGGGTCCTTCTCGGACTTGTTTGCGGGGACGAGGCGGCCGCCGGAGGCGATCTCGATAAGCCAGACGAGGGTGTTGATGATAATGTAGAGCAGGATGCCGGCGATGAGGCCGTAGGCGATGCTGTAGGTGAAGGGCATGACGACGATGGTGATGAAGGCCGGGATGGCGTCGCCCAGGTACCTCCAGTTGATCTCGGTCGCGGCGGGCATCATCATGGAGCCGACGAGGATCAACACGCAGCCCGTCGCCCAGGGCGGGATGGACGCGAAGATGGGCGCGAAGAAGACCGAGATGAAGAAGCAGATGCCCGTCGTCATGGCCGTTAAACCGGTCCTTCCGCCGTCCGATATGCCCGCGCCCGACTCGATGAAGGCCGTCACGGGCGAACAGCCGAATAGAGATCCGATCGAGATGCTGAGGGCGTCCACCATGTATGCGGCTGTGCTGCCTTCGAAGTCGCCGGTTTCGGGGTCGATGACGTTCGCTAGTCGAGCCATGGCGTACTGTAGATCCAAGGTTAGGATGGGATGTTCGTAGTAGCGCAGGATGCAAGTCGCAGAGAAAAGCAATCTTCGTCTAGCTAAGAAAAGGGGTGAGGATAGGAGTTATGAACATACCAGAGTGCCCGTAGTGTCGAGAACATCGACGTAAAGGAAGGTAATCAACGCCAGACCGAACTGACCCCCGTGCTGGGAGATGTCCCACTGCTGAACATTGAGAGTCCTGGAAATTTGGTGGAAATCGACGACCTTCCTGAAAAAATCGAAGGCGTCGTTGCCGGTCTCCGTGTAAGGGAAATACGTAAGAGCCGTCGTCCGGGGCCACGAGATAATGCTAACAAGTAGGATACCAGTGACGATAGCGGCCTTAAAGCGATACATCAGTAGCATCACGGTCAAGACACCGCCAGCAAATATACCAACCCACATGGCCGGGTTACGCATCTTTGTGGCCTCAGTACACAGTCCGTCATCGCCGAATCCGGTCTGCGGGCAACCGGCCAAGACCAGAGGCGTGGATGTTGCGCCCTGTAGTATACCGAGACCTTCGCTGTACGTAAAACCGATAATGGTCAGGAAAAGACCAATACCCACGCTCGTCGCAAGCTTGATGGATCGAGGAATGGCGCGCGCAAGCCATTGGCGTAAACCGAAGAAAGCCAAGCCAAAGAAGACGAAGCCCTCGACGAACGTGGCCGTCAGGGCGATCCTATAAGGCGTGGTCCCCGAACCATGGAAACCGACAACATTATATGCGAAATAGGCGTTCAAGCCCAGTCCAGGAGCTAGTGAGACGGGTCTTTCCCCAGGATGTCAGCATCCTGAGAGGGGCGCATAAGGAGACGAGGATTAAAAAGCCTACAGATTGGAGAACAGCCCCATGCAGAAGGACGCAATAGCTGAAATGGCCGCCGTTGCCGTGACGAGATCGCGCTTGACCTCGGCTACGCACAGAAGGTAATCATTATTCATGTTACAGAAAGGGTCATCGGCTGTGTGCGCGCATTCGCATGTTCCTTTACCCTTTGTTAGCCAACGTGAGGGTATTCTCTGAATATCCGGCCAAATACGAACCTCCTGAGTCAGAAAGAATACTCGCATTTACAGCGAGGATATAAGCCATGGCGAAGAAAGCAACTATGCCGGCGCGAATCTCGGTAAGGAAAAGAGACCCCTTCCGCGCCTTCGGCTATAGTATTGGGATTCAGTCAGCGAATGCGCAAATCGCAAAAAGCCCAATCTACACTTACGTGACCGCAACCATCCAGCTTGAACCATCGCCCAACCGCACTCCGCGCCACCTTCTCGTTGATCGACTTAGCGGTAATCATCGTGGATTGTGAGTCGCCAGCACACCGACGTGAGCCTGTCAAGTGGTTTGGCGCTCGAAAGCAAAAAACGAGTGCGTCGCAGGCGACTTGTACAGATTTATGTAAGTAATTAAGAAAAAAAAATCTAAATACGGGCGGAGCTAAGTTGTCACGCGAGTCGGGGATCAACGCGAGCGAACGAAGACTTAGATCGGGTAACTTATATCTCTAGCAAGTCACAAAGCGCGATCTAGACTCGATAGGGTCCAAAACAATGGAGAAAAGAGGGCAGGGAGAGATAGTTCCCTCTTATTTCCCTCATCGTGGCTCATCAAAGGGGGCAATGATAACCCATTACTACTAGGCAGGGCAATGAAGAGACGACAAACAGGCTTTACTTTACAGGGTCCTGGGCGCCGAGGCGCAAACCAGCAAGTTGCGACGCAGACCGAGACCCCCGGCCCTTGGACGGGCTGTCACCCCTCTCAGTTCATCGCAGATGCTTGAGCTGACGAACCCGTCGACGAGTAAGGAGGGTGGAAATGCTGTTACTGGAAACAAATCAGATGGGATAATGCCAGTGCTCGGCCCGCCCTTATCAGGGACCCATGGAGCTATGTGGCGTGTGTGGAGTCTTGGAATATATTCCCGGCTTAGCCTTATCGTCCCTCGAGGATGAAGTTGAGAACAAAGGACCGAGCTGAAATGAACCGAGTTCCAATTGCCACTTTCGTCGAAGACACCGCGAACAACAAGACGGAGAGAGGTCGAATTCCTTGAGGTCTAGCTCCATAGTTGACGAAGTAGACACGTGAGGGGATTCCCGGCGGCTTTCGGCGAAGTCATATTCTGATAGGTTGCCGCCGACCTTCAGCTCTAGCTTCAACGCCGGGTGCCACAAAGCACCACAATTCGACATCACAGAATGGTTGTGATCGCGTGCGTGTCTTGGCGATCGCGTGGCAAGCAACTGCAAAATCAGTTCCCAGGTTCCTGGGACGTGAATACTAAGGTACTGGTCCACCCACAGGTAAAAACCACCCCCTTCAGTACTCGCGCTAGACAAGGCTGTTGGACAGGGCTATTGCAGGGGGGCATTTGATCGAAGTACCTAAGGGCGAGATACGTTTTGCGTGCACGAGCCAGCAGAGCTTTACTGTAGCCGGCTTAGCTGCAATTCCCCTGTCGAAAAAGTACCTGAAGGGGGTGGCTTTTACCCGTCGTGGACCATAGTAGGTATTCAGCGGAGCGAAATCAGTCCAGGACGTGGGATGTGGAGACAACGGCTGTAACACCGTTAAGCATATGTATGTGTGGGTCGGAGTTCAGGTAATTTGCGGAAGGTTACGGAGTATTCAAGGTAACAGATATTACTAGACTATATTTGCCTACATACTTACGTAGGGTAGTATAACTAGGTACCCCAGATAAGCTAGAAGTATTTATTATCAAAATTCCCAACACGGGGAAAAATACTAGTATGCTAACTTCCACAGGCTAGACCCTGTAGCAGTTCGGACCAATCACGGAACACGCGATCAAGCTCAAGATATGAATTCAAGAGGTCCATCCAGTTCGCGGTCGTTGTTAGAACATTGGTAAGATTAGACTTGAGATTATTAAACCAATGAAACGTCCTAAGATAAGGGATTACTGAGAATTAAGTTTGTCCCTCTGTTACAGAAGTCCCTTCGTTTTAGCATAGCGTACCCCCGCTATACTAAATGTTCCAAACCACGACACTATTAAAAAAAAAAATAAAACGTTATCACGTCGAAAATCTTCTGCAGTCACTTATACAGTTGGAATCGTAACACCACCCAAAACAACAAACACTCAGCCTTCGGAGCGTAAATCAATATGCCACAATCCGAGGCGCAAGAACGCACTTTGAATGGTACGTTAGCAACTATCTACTCAGAAACCACCAATTAACGGCTGTCTAGTTCCGTAGCTAGTTGGGGATGATTTGTCTCATATTGTTGCGTGGCATATTGATTTACGCTCCGAAGGTTGAATGTTTGTATTTTAGATAGGTGGGTGGGATGGAACTCGGATTCTTGGGAGGAAAAGAGTGGAAATATATACACATCTCCGTGGCGCTTGGTCCAAGTTTTGGCAAATGTTTGCCGGACGTATTGAATGCCATGTTTGTATTATTTCAAGACACTCATCTGATTATCATCTAAGGGACACCAATGACATTGATGCGGGCAGCGTTTCTTATGTTGAAATTGCATTTTGTCATTTCCCTTAAAACATTCGTCTGTGTAAGCAGAGAATCATGACATAGCCATATTGAACCAGCGTAAAACATTGCCACCTGCAGCCTAAGAGATGTAAGATAAAATTTTGTCGTCAATAAACTTTAGGTGAGGGCCTGTGCTTGTTAATTCCTAAGTAGTCTTCGGGCTAACCAATTGTTGTTATGCTGCTTAACCATAGATTAGTTCATAAGTGATCAGAAGAAGAAATGAACCGAACTAGAGAAGTGATATTGCCATAAAAATAGCGATCTCGCGTCCTGCCGGGCTGCTACTTCTTGCTCCAGTCCCTTGCCGGCGGCATTGCGATAAGGGAAGGGAAGGTGGACGGGCCCGCCCTATCGTCTGAAAACTGATACCGACGGATTGGATCCTACGAGAATATTGGAAGCAAAGAATCGTATCTTGAATGTACACTAAGTTTCACAAATGCCTCACAGTCACAAATATGACCACGATTATAAGTGTTCTAACTTTAGTACTGGCCAGATATGGTATCCAGTGACATCCAGACAAGGTGTTAAGATATCACGTAGCCAAAGGGTAGAGTTCCTAATTCATAAATAAGTCATCTAGATAGTAACGCATGCCATACCTTAATTACTCTCGACATTAAAAAGGATAATGAAGAGGACCATCGGCAGAATCGATCTATCTAGCCCCTAGATGGAACTTGAGACTATGCCTACTGAAATTCTCATGGAACGAAGGGGCGAGATCATGGCGTATAGAATACTTCTTCGACCTCTTGCCACCAGGCTGGGTCACCAGATTCGCTGTTCTTCGCACCGGGAACAAGACTCTATAATAATAACACTGTCATTAGAACCAAAACGAATACAAAATTTGACGTAAACACACCGGAGCGTCATCACTAGGGCTAGAGGATAGGATTGAACTGCACGTGTGAGAGAAACTGGTGGAAGTTCACCTTACCTCTTGAAATCCATCGGTCATCGCCCACCACTCACGAACCTTGGGGTTCTCACGCATCCGTTCCATGTCGCCCGCATAGTCGAAGCCGACGTACTTGAACGACGCGAACAAGATACCAGTATTGGGGTCGTGGAAGATGCTGTCTGTTTCGCTGGGTTTAGTATGTGTGTACATGCATATTTATTAGAAACATGGGAGTATCAGTCACTCATTCCGAATAGGCATAATCAATCCCCTTAGTTGAGTGCGTTGACAACCAGCCAACAATATGAACGGAACGGGAATGAGATCATGTGCTTCATGGGCTCGCCTTACAACTCTAGGGTAATACTGCTCCCCTGGCCATTAAACTCCACAACTCTTTCCGATTCGCGAAACAAATACGAAGGGGCAAGAAGGAATAAAAGAAGAAGAAGAAAATGTTGCATCAATACTTACAATCTCGGATATTGCAAACCTTGATCTGCCGAAGCACCTCGGGCCAGACCGCAGCATGTACCTCCTTGCTGTAATGATCCAAATATTAGAAATTACCGGGAGAACCGAACTACAACAAAGGAAAAACCGTTGTTAAATACGTACTACTTGGTCACGAATTCGGGTTTGAGCTTCACAATCTGCGCGATGCGTCGACCGGTAACGGGCTGTCGGAACGACTCCTGTCTCGGTCGTCCCGGGGTCGGTTCCGACTGCTGCTGCTGCTGCTGCTGCTGGTCCGATGGCGGGGGCGGGGAGGAGCCTGGTTTCCACATTGTCTATATATTTCTTTTCTCCGCACCAAATTCGGTTTCGAGATTATGGACTCGATGTGAGACGACGATTTGTTCGATTTTGACCTATCACATAATATTCGTTTAGTTGAAGTGTCGTGTTTCACAAGCTGGGTTTGGTTATACCTAGTTTCTTTTGGAGTGACGTGATCCCGTCGTTCCGCGCTGTTCAGTTGGCGACGCTAAGCTTAACTGACAGAGCAAGAGTATGGCGGGTAAGCGTGTAACGATAGCCGATTTACCGTACGACTCGATTTTTGTGAACAACGAATAGCGAAGAGTAGACTTTCACTGGATACTACTCTGTAAAAGTTTGAATTTATCGAGATTCGTCACGATCCTCGGACCTAAAATACTCAAGAAGCGGAACGTCGGAAGGCTTGAAGGGAACAACGACGTAAACTCCTCCCTTAGTAACCCGAACTACCTGCCATCTATATCTAGCCGCGATCTCTGTGCGGGGTTGACGCATGCAGCTTATTCCAGCTTCTCCATCGGTCGGTGTGGACATCCTACCGAGCGAGGCGCCGTCTCTTGGGTGAGCGACTTTCTGCCTACATATGCAACATACCTGGGTAGGGGAGGTTATACACGCACCACCTTAGCCCCTGTTCGTTTTTTAAGGTTTTTGCGAATCTGTACCTAGCCGCCCAGGCTAGAATTGGCCTTGGGGTAAAGGTGGAGGGTGTTCTGTGGAACCAGCTACTGGCCTGGCTCGATCTATGAAGACGAATAGGTAATCCGTACATTATTGACAGATATCTGTACCACCCTATCGGAACATGGATCTAACAAGCGTCACGATTTTTCTGATGCGCTTTTTCTGGGGTTCCAGTCGTTTTCCTGGCATCCTCTTTGTCGACTGCGAATTTCTTCGTGATCTTGAAATTATATAGCATAGTCTTCTCGTGTGGTGAGAATTGTCACCTCCAGAAGGTATACCGTAAAAGAGAAAACTTCGTAGTAAGTTAATTTCACCTCTATTGATCCTCATCCGTGCCATCCCGTAAACCGTATAATGAATAAATACAGCGCTTAAATGATCTTCCTCGTTCTATCTCCTTTCCCTTGATTACTAGAACCGAGATAGCGGCATTAGACCCCTCATTGGACAAATACACCGACGTTTCGTCGTAAGCTCCGACCATTGTACATGAAATGACCTAATTTAGTGAGTTTTGCCTGACCGTCGCCCCTGTGATTTCGCCGTTTATATGTATGTTGTACATTAAAACCATCGGCCATAAGCGACATAGATGCATTGTCAGCCACTGGCTCTCCCTGTGATCAACGCCCACTTAAGAATAGCTGTAGCACTTAAGAATAGCTGTAGCTGCGCGAGACTGTGAATTAGTAAAATGCTAACTTGATATAGTTGGCTTGGCGAGCTTAGAGCTTCAATGGCATCTTATGGTTTTTAGGCATAAAGGGCCTCAACCAGGTAGATAAACCCAAAGACGAGGAAAGCTACCGCGCCGCCGACAGTGACTAGTTAAGCAGTTAGTGAACTATTCACACAGAGCGAAAAGGGCATCCGAGAAAGACTACTCACCAACTTTGAGGCTGACCTTGCCAGCAATAGCCCTACCACCAATTACTGCTACACCAGTGCAGCAGGCATGGCCTAGCACAGCACCCAGAGTTACCCACCAGTAGTCCTGACCCGCAGCCATAGCAATAGTGGCAATCTGACTTCGGTCTCCCCACTCGCCCAAGAAGGTCATCACGAAAGTCTGCACCCAGGCTGGACTCAACAGTAGGGAGAGGAGATTCGAGAGGCCCACAGTCACTTCATTCACAATCCCTCCTCGGGGCGAAGGACTTCGGGCAGGCGACATCGATGGGCTGCGCGGTGGAGTTGGGAACCGGGACGTGGGCCGCGGTTTGCGATCACGAGCAAGGCCCATCTCCAGAGCATATGGAGACACAGATGATCGCCTACCTTTCTTCGATGCCTGATGCTCTTTCTCTTCCAGCTCCATCTCAACCTCTTGCATTTCAGCCGTAACACCCTCATTGGGATCCATGGCCATGCCCTCGCGAAGCAACTTGGCACCAAACACAAAGAACAAGCCAGCAGCAAGAAAAGAGGTCAGCCGCTTGGGTATCAGCGCCGGAAGGGTGTGCCCCAACACAGCCGACAAAACCGTCATCACGAGCAAGGCACCGAATGCAGCTGTAAACACGACTATTCGATCGTGTTTCATGGCCATAAGAGCTGCTACCAGGAATGTTTTGTCTCCGACCTCGGAGAACAATATCATGGTAAGCGAGAGAATGAAAGAGTGGAAAGGCTGGATGATGCCTTCGTTTGCCTCGTCTTCTGCTGAGAGTTTGGTGGTTGATTTAGATGGCTTGCTGACATCTAGATGGTCCTTGTTTGCCGAATCTGGGAGCGGGTTGGGATGATCATATACTTTTCCAGGTAAATCGGCAGGTTTCTGTATAGATGATTAGTACGCTGGACCATTTAGTAAAAAGTCGAGAGAAATATACCTCAAGCCCGGCAATGTCGTCGGTGTCCTTTTCCGATTTGCTCTTGTCCTTCTCGACTTTCGTCTCCTTATCACCCTGCATCTTCTCTTGCTCACTATGTGGCAGTGGGGGCTTCTCCTTGGGAGTCTCGGGGACCATCTCGACCTTCTCGCCGGTCCTCCCTTCTTTGGCTTTTCTGGCCTTGTCCTTCTCGCTCACACCGCCCTCGGTGCCGGTGGTGCCTCGTCTAGGAGGTTTTCGGTGTGGATCATCCATCACGCCGTCGTTGGATTCTGGGATCTTCTTCCCATCGATAATGGTTGGATCGGCGGGGCGGTTCTTTCGGGACGGGAGATCTCTAGAGTCGGAACCTAGGTCCTCATCAACGTCGGCATCGGCGCCGGCGCCTTTCCTGCGTCCTTTGTCCGAGAGGGTAACGAAGGGGCCCTCATGGGGCATCCCATCTTTGCCGTCCACTGGGGCAATTTTGGAACCCACGTCGGCCCGGGGTTTTGAACTAGTAATAATATCTGAATCTGTAGATTCATCAAGTAACGAATCGGTCGAATCGACACGCGCGATTCGGTCATCTTGGGATGATTTCTTTCCGGCGACGGAAGCGGAGAGAGCGAGAGGCGGTAACAAGAAGAGGAGTAGAGGCGCATGTCCTTGGCGGAACCTCATGGTAACGATGGAGATGGTATCGAGTTACAAAGAAGTATAGGTGGAAGACGAATTGGCTGGAACGGCGGGTCGGTTGTCGTAGAGAGGGGACGGTATTACCTGGAATTGAATAGAGGGATATGGAGAATATGGATGTAATGAGCGTGGTTCAGAAAGGAGATATAGATAGAAGCAGGTAGAGTAAGAAGAAGAAGGCTGATGCTACGATTGGATTGAGAATGCTTGAAAAAGTATGCTGCCAAGTGGTGTTACATTCAGGGGCCAGACGCGCAGCACTTACGCCATACCTAGTAACGATGCAATTAGTGTCGGTGCTTGGGCTGCTGTGGCCGACCTGCAGGCCATCTGTATGTACCAAGGTAAGGGAAGGTAGACACCTGGCACCTACCACAAGTTCCTCAATTAATACCTAGGTAGGTATTACACCCCCGACTCACATAAAGATATAAATTGAACTTTTATTTTCAATAGCCCCATCTATTATAAATTATACGTTCTTACATCAATATACAGCCCGGAGGTATCACACGTCCATGATCTCCAAAGTGCCACTGTTGTAACACTGTGGGTACACAGTACTTAATTAATCTAACGATCCAGACTCTCGGACCTGGCAAATCATAGCCTCACCAGCCACCTCCACAATTCGATCAAGCCACAGAAACACATGCCCCGAGTGGGTACTCCATCTTTCAATGTTTACTTTTCGTCGACTCTAGGATTGGATAGGTACTTCAATAATCGTTCTCACTGATAATGGGCTAAGCGCTTATCGATTGAGCCCGTCGCATACTGATCCGGACATGAAATCATGAATACCCGGCGAACGCGCGCAGCTTCTCGGCGCGAAGAATCAGTCGAGCCTCAGGAAGGCCCTGTCGGTGCCGTTACCAGGCGAACGAGGAGCGGTCCTAAGCGCGCCGAGGTCAACGATGCATCATCACCCCAATCAAAATCATCAAAATCCGCACACCACCTGGAGTCTGGAATCCCTCAACGCGGCACCCGTCGGAAGCGTCGCAGGAGTCTGGAGAGCGTCGCGACAAATGACTTTCCTAAGAGTTCAGCCGAGCACGCTAGTCCCGAACACCGTACGTCTATCTCACTGATCAATCAACTCATCGCATTTACATTCATCTACTCACATTATTCTTCTTAGCCTTGACGGAGATTGTCGAGTCTGTTGTCGTTGAAGACGGGATAGCTGCTTCTGATGTGGACAGCCCAAGCGACTCATATGAAGACAGGGTTGCCAGGCTGCAGGATATCCTTGACTTTGACTTACCTAAGCTTCGCCGCTGGTGCGACAAGACATATGAGGCTTTGAAGTCATTAACGCGTCCTGAGCCGACTACAGAAGAACGGAAAAATCTCAATACGGCGAGAAAACTTTTCAAGTTAGCACGTCGCCCACTTGCTGAGGATGATGCGGCTTACATTGATCTCTCATCATCTGACTTGCCTTATCGGGATCATCAAGATGCCGAGACGGTAATTCGAAAAGCGACACGCTTAGCGAACTTGGTATCACTCCTACTCTCACTCGCCGATTTAAAGCGCCTCAATGGGGTCATTTTGCCTTTCCTACGTGAATTGGATACTATATTTCCCACATTCTTGGACTCACCCTCAGAATCACCAGAATCACCAGAAAGCCACGGCCTAGCATTTCGGGTCCGATGCCGCCAGTTAGCTGAATGTCTAAGTGAGGAACCGGAGAAGGAACCACTCGTTCTAGCGTCTGCGGTATTTTGTGAAAGCCCTGCCGACACATCGGAAGAGGCTGCCCAAAGCTTGCGTAACGGACCATTCAGAGCATTTGGTGGTATGGAGCAGGATGAAGATCTTACATCTTCTAGAACTTTCAAGACACAACTGAACAGAATCGTCGAAAAGCTTGCCTTACCGGAGAGAGTCGAGGCAGAACAGTATCTAAATACAACTTATCCACGGGATAAATTGCTTGAACAAGTACGGGAATGGGCTCTGAACATGTATGTGCATGCGAACAAGAAAGAAGATGATAGTGATCTCCCACCAGGTGGTCACGATGAAGGAGCCCAGAATGATGGCGCGGGCCACGAGGACTCCGAGGGATTGTTCGTCAGTGGGAACGACGAGTCAGAGGAGGGCTCAGGCTCGGAATCAAGTAGCGAACCCGAGCAGTACCATCAACTTAAGACACTCGTTAAGGAGTAAGGATGGGCTTTCCTGTACTCTATTCTTTGCTTGAGTGCTCACTAACACCTCTCTAGACCAAGTTTTATTCAAGACCCGTCTACGCTGGCCGCCGTAAGGCGGAGAGAAAGGGACGGTTCAAAGCACCCTGAAACGGAACAACCAACGGACCAGCGGACAACAAAGAGAAATCTGACCGAATCACAAATGAGAGAGGCCATTCTTCAGTTAGATCCAGCCGACATATTAGGATCATCTAATCCAGATGATGGAACTGGTAGTGGCGCCGCACCCCGCTCTCGTTCTGCTTCTCGAGACCTGGGCGCAACGAGAAAACGCACACGTGCTCGAGATGAAGATGAAGACTATATAGATGACAATGATGATTTTGAAGTCAACGAACAGTTGATAGATGAATCTAGGAGGATTCGACACGACGACTCTGACGTACCCAGGCGACCTCCTAAACGCCCTAGATTTACAGGGAATACAACGACTACTCAAATGCGAGAGAGAGATCTGACCGCGCTCAGCCAGGTGGCGCGTGCCAATAAACTTGCGAATAGAGCTAGGGGTCACCAACTCCGAGAAAGATGGAGTGATGTCGACACGGATCATCTGCTTGACCTCATCGCCGACCGGGATCTCAACTGCTCCTGGTCGGCAATAGAGAAAAAGGGAGGCTTCCAGACACCCCGAAACCAACAGGCAATTCGTGACAAGGCGCGTAACTTGAAGAAGGGTTATTTATGCGCAGATGCTATCTTACCAAGCGGGTTCGACTATGTTTACCTCAGTAAGAAGGAACGGGATGACGTGATTGTATCCGGGCATAATCCTGACAGGTCGGAGAACGACATCGATGAACGTGGTCGAGTGATTAATAACCTGTGGGGGGACGTTGAAAGCTGATATTTGGTTATGGACTTGAAAATAAAAAGAAAAAGTTTGGAGCTGACGACCACGGCGTTTTGGCGTTTACTATACCAAGTCACGGTCAAGTGGACAGAGATGATTCGAGTTCATGATATCCAATGCAAAACTTGTTTTCCTAGCAGCAAAAAAGTCGCTGTGAGCATCAGGCGATTCATTACTCATATTGTTCATGTCCTGATACTCTATTGGAGCAGGTACGTAGCTCAGGTGAGGTACCTACATGTATCTAAACCAACGAGCCCAATGCGCAGAGCTATCTATAGTTTTGGGAATTACAATCTACGCAATTACAATCGCTATTTTTAATTGGCAAAAAGTCTCTTAAAGATGAGTATCGTAATCTGTACATCGTAACGATTCGTTTTATTTTTCTGGAACTAAGATGGAAGCATAGCAGCATCGCCCGGGGTTGGGTGGAGATCCCTAGCCGGACCCACTTAATTTTTTATCACATATCGGGGTTTGAAAGCTTCAATTAGACATCGTGAGTTTCTTCGTCCATCCCGCGACCGCATATGGAGCTCTCTAGAACCCGATCTCGTACTCCGCCGAAGCACAATTACACGACCGACACCTGCCAGCTCAAGCTCGGGGCGAGGGGGGGCATGAGCCTCCATTGAGACACTGAAAACGAAACACGCCGCCTTTCCTCAATTCTACCGCCAACAAACACATCATGGCCGATCTCGCACGCATAGCACGGCCATGGCTGTTCTCAATAAGACCGCCCATGCGGCGAGTGCCCACGACCGTCTCGCCGTATCTGGGCCTTGGTTATAGCCGGGCCTTCAATGACTTTCAAAAGTTTAGGAAGAGGACGGCGGACAGGGAGGCTCGGCAGAGGGAAAAGCAAATGAACAACGAGATCATGGGTTCTTACCTGCTTCCTTGTAAGTCAGCGCCGATGACAGCTAAGTAGAGATAACTAATCGCTTGTTTTTGTCGTACGCAGACACCATCGTCCCCCCGCCCGTATGGAGATTCCCCCGCTCGCCTATCAAATTCGCACAAATGGTCTGGTTGATTGGGAAGAATCGTTTCGTTGCCTTTGGGTCTATGCTGCTCATCTACTTCATGTCGATGCGGACGAAGGGCTTCGGGTGGCCCAAGTTCCGGTCGGGGAAGAGGTCGTGCATACCGGCGGCCAAGGCGCTACACATGCAAATGTCCGAGGCCGTAGCTGCAGGCGACAAGGAGACGCTGCGGCGCATCTGCTCGAACGGGCTCTTCCAGACGCTCGCGGGCGCCATCGACTCGAGATCTCCTGGTACCCGTACAGAATGGGAGCTCGTCCGTTACGATAATAAGCTACGGTTCCCGCGCATCGCCGACTTCCGCGTCACATACCAGCCCAAAGGCGTGGGCACGCAGATGCGCATTCTTAAGCAGGCTGTCGTCAGTATCTCGAGTGTCCAGCGCCTCATGCGCTACGATAACCGCGGCGCCCTCGTTCCTGGCTCCGAGAGAGAGCGCCATATGATGGAGCATCTTGTCCTGCAGTCCGTGGTTCACGACGGCACGTACGAGACTGGCCCGTGGCAGCTCTGGGGAACGCTGCCTGAGATGTCCTTCGAGACGATGTGCAATGACGAAGCCTTGTTCACAGAGGCTATAGGGAAGCAGGGCCGGAATCGTGGCTAGTGGAGGGTTGGAAGCGATGCTTGCTCGACCCCCTCGACGGCCAATTGATTAGCTAAGAGTGAGTTATATATCATGTACTTGTGCTTTGTACATCAGCCGCCATCCCCATTTTTGTGGAAAGGAAAAAACCAACTTGTATATATACGCTGTACTCTACACCACGAAAAGATGAATAATATCTTAAGACCACTCATGCCCTCCGGTCACTAGCGATTTGTTTGTCTTGAAACTTAGGGAATGAAACATGCTTACTGGTTCTGAATCGTCTTGAAAACGGAGCTTCACAGTGATGAGCCTAAGCGCTTATTCTGACGGAAAGGGGCAGCTTAATATGTAAAAGCTGATACATATTTGATTAAGGTATTGTCAAATTCCGGAGGGCATGTCCATGGTACTATGATACTATGTTGAGACTTAGATATGTAATTGCTTCTTGAACTTGTAACTTGTGTGTATTCTTGTAAGATACAGGAAGCCCACGCGGGCGGCTATCTCACAGCATGCTTTGATGGACTTTATGCATCTGCCAAAATTGGAGGGTATGCTGTATAACAGCGGGATGCACCATAGCGATCAAAGAACTGCAATGATAGTATGTAGTAGTATTTGCCTTATTCAACAGGGAAGCCAAGTCATTTGGAACCCTTGCAACAGTCGCTATTTCACTTATCTGGAGTTTAAGGGGCGATAGTAATTACAACTAACATGAAAGAACTCTCGCATAACATCTTCTGATTTTAAGAATGATAGCGCTCATGACCATCATCGCAATTCTATCATTCTAAAATTCGCTTCGCAGCAAGGGATATCGACTTTCCATCAAATTCTTCTAATCCATCAACTCGCCACCACCCCAGATTCCCTAACACCTTGGAATCTCGAACAACTCCTTTCTGTATACGATCTCTTCGATCTATATAATTACCGGCAATCTCTAGAACGGCAGAAGCAATTATGCTAAGCGTGCTCAAAAGAACTTGCCCGTGGACTTGGCAGACGCGACTTCGTCCTGAGGGTTGATAGCATCACGTTCCTCTGAAACTACCCCGGCAGAATACGGACGATCCAAGGCATCGAATCGAGTGTGATGGATCCTAGATTGCACATACTGGAAACCTAGTCGGGCCGCCAGCGCAATAAAACCCCAGATTACACCACCGACTGGTGCTGCGACAAAGGCACCGAACGCGCCCCAGTCGCCTGTGTACAGCCCCTGTTCGAGGAGGATGAGCTCGCCGCCCTTTTGGGCGCTATCATAGTAGATAGTACCGAAGATGAAGACAGTGAGGATGCCGCCGAGTCCACCTACGACGACCTCGAAGCCGCGCCACCAGTAGAAACGGTCAGACAACCCTATTACGAGCACGGGGATCGTAGCAGCAGACAACAAGTCCGTAATTAAGTAGATCTGCAAGATGCCTGGGGCCTTGAGAGCTAGCACGACAACGGGGAAGATGATGAGGACGACCGCGCCACGGACAAACCAAATGTTGAGCCGGTTGCGGAAAAGGTCATTGGATGCTGTAGAAACCGTGGCTGATTGTAAGCTGTCAAACGCTGCAGTGCTGAGGGCTACGGCCATGACGAGCACGATGCCTACAACCCAGTTGGGGAGCTGTTCGAGGAGCAGGAAGAAGGCGATTGAGCCATCTTCTTGAGGTGGATCGCCCGGCCAAGCACCAGACCACGCAGCAACCAGCCCCGCCACGCCGACGAGGGTTAGAACGATGGTGATGAAGACCGTAGCAACCGAGATACCGATCCATAGATCTTTATCCGTCTTGGATGCGAATGCGCGCAGCCAGAAATTGGCGAGGAAGAAATAGTTGGTGAGAATGGCTATCGGAAGAATATAGATGAGTTGCCAACCGACTAGGCTCGGTTTGAGCAACCCGGAACTCTCGATGAGCTCTGGCTTAATCTCCGTCTTGACACCGACAGTAATTGTGGCAATGATGATGAGACCTACGATCATAGCGCCCTGAACATTATCGGTGAGAAAAGATATTTTGAAGCCCCCAAACGCTATAATGCAAGTTAGTTACGATCTGATGAGTTTGACTTGTAAGAATTTTGAAGATGCTTACACGTATAGATTGTAGTAACAACAGCTTCCACAATAACGACAGGTAGGGCATCAAGCCCTGTCAACGCGGTCACTACTTGGCCAATCGCAGACAATTCCGCGACCATGTATAGGAAGAGCGTAAGAAGTGTCAAAGCACTCAGATACAGCGCCGTAATGAGTCCATACCGTTGACGCGTCCACTCAGTGAGAACGAACCCTTCTGGGCACTTCCGACGGATAATAGGCGTGAGAATAGCGAAAACCAGAATCGGAGCGGCTGACGAAATGGCGTATACAATGACGCCTTGAAGACCGGCGAGAGTAGCTAGCTGGGGATACGAGAACAGAATGCCAGATCCCATGGCTGAAACGTGAAATTGAGGGTCAGTAACAACGCACATAGGAGAGGAGAGGGGGAGATCGAAGCGGCAGCACATTTCCCACGCAAGCATTAACTTGATCGAGTAATTACGGTACAATCTCAGCTTCGTATCCGCAGAGCCCTCGCAAATCTCCTTTTAATCCCCGCGAAACGGGTTCCGAAGGTTGGATTCAGAGGGAGCTGTTTCAACTCGGCGCCCGTAGTGAGCCGCGGTCTACCTCTCCCTGAAGCCGTAGTGGCCCCGAAGACCTGACTACCGACCTCAAGGATAGATGACCTGTCGAACTTGGGTGTAACCTACAGTCTTGCATGCGCAACTCATTACTCTAGTCTCATACCGTTGTGGCCAGCCTGGCGTACAAGCTGACATCTTACCATCCGCGTCGCCAAGGGTGGCCACTGCTGGTCATTGGTGTGCCACCGCTCTGGATTGATCTCGTGGGAAAATGCAAAGACGCATTTGCCGGAGCAGCACGTCGCTCTTCACTCACCAGCGGCGATGAAATTGAGTGCCAGGGGCAACGCTGCTCAAGTAGTTAGTATATGACTAATTTTAGGGGATGTTGATCCAGAGCATCATAAGCGCTCTAAACTCTGACCCTTTTGTGATCTGTTTCCAGCTAGGAAATCAGTTTTGGGCTGATTCCTCATTCTCCAGGCGAGGCCTGTTCCAAGTAGTCTACAGAGGACGTTAGAATTACTTGGCTCATTTCGATCATGTAAAATGAAATGGACTGATCCGATGTTGGTGATTTGCTCGCTCTTGAACATACAGAAAGGCGCCATATGTGACATATATAATGGCATTCGAAGCCGCAAAAGAGGGTTGACCCATGACGTCTCGGTAATTGTAACGACCAGAAATCAATCCAGAAGCTGAACGTTCCCAGTCAAATCACTCAAAGCAGAGATGCACAAATAAAATTCTGCAACCCAAGATTGAACTCATGAGAAACTTGGTATTTAGTAGCGACGATAACCGGCCTAACGAGATGGAACTAGTTCGAAAATAGGTTGTTAAATCTAGATATATCCCCTTCTGTCGTAGTAACACATATTAGCGGCGTGGGGGTTGGTAACTTGGCGAAGGGCCGATAAGAACTGATACCGACACTGAGCAACAGGTGAACAAGCGCTATACAACATCACCTGGCTGTGATACCAGAAGACTGCACAGGGACTCACCCTGCTTCTCTTATTCCTGTATGAAAAACAACTACTCACTTTGCTTCGCTTTGTTTCAGGCGCCCGCTCAGAGAATTGAGACTACCATACCTACTTGCCTGAATAGTTTTACCTCCTTCCATCTTTCGGACTACAAACGAACGTTCAACCTTGTTCTTCCTAGTTTCTATGCCGAATTCAATCATGGAAAATATCTCCGGCTTTAACCATCTACACAATGGATAGGGTTACTAGATCTTGCTAAACTATGATCTGCAACTCATCCCTCGGTCATTACTCTTTACAAGGTATGTGTGACATTCTACTTCCATCTCTCCATAGTTCGTGGCTACTCCATGACCACTTTGCAGACACGGCCAACCATTCACTCGTCGTTCAAATCATCTTTCTTGTGTGTTACCTAGGCTATTTCGCTACTACGGCTTCAATGTCCTGGCTCGTAGAGCACTAATAAGGTGTTAGGCACAAGTATACGAGGATTTTATTTAATCGCAACAATGGACGAGGCGGATTTAGTACTCAATACTTGAGCGTCGAATTATTCTCAACTTGGTCGATATGCAAAGATCCGAACAATATTCTGATCTCTTCTCTTGGGCTATTCGCCCGCAAACAATCAAATCAGCTCCTAACATCGCCATCCATGTTCGCCGATCTCCATCGTGAACTTGCCATATTACCAATGAGGCTTTTAGGTTTACTTCGCTATGTTCTCTATACTAATTCCATGCAATACAGAAATCTGGTTGTTACCAGTCACCGGTAGTTATAGCAGCACAGCCCTTAATAGCATAAAGTCATATTTGCGACTTGACACCAGCTCGAGTTCTTTATTTGGATCTGCATGCAAGCTATGGACTGGGATGTGGACGATCTGGGTACAATACGGCGAAGGAGTATGGTTAACCAGCAATAAGCCAGATCCACCGCGACTATCCTATGCGTTTGCCCTCGGACCGTCCAAAATTGATATGAACTAGGCCGCACACAACACTGGAGGCATACTAGCCCGTGTGCTCAAATCTTATACACAATTTCTCAGCTCGACGAAACGTCACTGTGACACCGATTTTGGATAAGAGGATACTTTACGGTCCACCTTATTTCGCAAGCAGAAGGAAGGCAAGGGAGCAAAAGTCATACCGCACAAGGTACACCACTGTGTGAGACTATCGAACATTCAACAGCTACTTCTTCTCGCCAGTATTTTCTCCAGATTCTTTATCGACTTGCTCACCACTCTCTAGATTGTGCTGCTGTGCAGCCAAGTCAACATTTCGAGTGGGCGTCTGGCCAGGATTGATAACACTGACCGATCTCACCGGTGCTCCCATCGGCGTACGGTATTGCTGACCGTAACCCGCATAGTATTGGTATCCATTATTCTGGTCCTGGAGATATGGTGTATGCCAAAATGGGCCAGGAGATTGACTCTGATAGTAGCTACCCCCGCTATCTCCATGATAGGGGGTATGAGCTCCTTCGGGAATCTGAGGTGTTGCAGGCTGATAGTTGCCCTGACTATATTGGTTACGGTGCTGGTCACCAGGTGAGAGAGCATAGTTGGGGCTCACATACTGACTCGGCTGGTACGCATGGCTGGGGCTGACATATTGGGCCTGGCCATATCCTTCCGGGTTGATGAGTGTGCCGGGCTGGTAACTATGAGTGGGACTGGTAAACACGCGGGTCTGTTGGTAGGTCGTCGGCGTGGCAAAAGCTCGTCGCTGCGCAAAGCCCACAGGGCGGTAATCTGGATCCGGAGACACAGCTGCTTGGTCGCTATCAATACCACCACCACCTGAAGCGATAGTATCAGAGCCAACTGCGATGGAACGGGCCGGGGTAGCCGGGACAGTCTCGTCGCTCTCGCTCTTCGTAATGGCAAATGTAGACACGATAGTATCGCTACGATTCGTAGGACATTGCTCAGCACCACGGAATTGACTCCCTTGGTCTGCACATTTCTTCTTCTCTACCCTAATGCGATTATTGATCAAGATAGTTCCCCGCTGGATAACGTGTTATTTCGGCTCCTTTGCTGAAGGGGAACCTGCGGGCGGGCTTACTAGGTTGTCAACCGCAACAAGCGCCTCATCAGGGCGCGCATACTCAACAAATGCGAACACAGTAGGGCGACCACCTTCTGTTCGCAGGTCGACTTAGTTGGTGTTCCCACTCGAACAGCGACATACATAATTGACTTACCGTTTCGAGGTTCCTTGCGAATTACCTGAACTTTCTCGACTGTGCCTGCTTTGCTAGCGGCATGGTGCAGTATTTCCTCAATATTTTCGACGTTGTGGGGCAAGTTTCCGACATAAATCGATCGACGATCAACTTCATAGCGTGCGAGATAATTCGCATAATGGTTGCTTTGAGACGTGTTGGCCTTCTTGAGGTCATATGCCACAACACCGTACTCCTCATGGTATCGGTAGGCCTAATGTAGTGTCAGGTGTGCCTTGGTTGCAGGTCTTCAGAACTCATAACATACCGAAATAATATCGCGAGCTGGGTCAAAATGTGTGTATTCAACAAATACTGCGCCGGGAAGATTCATAGCGCTGACAGCTTCGTCGTGAAGCGGCTCTAGTCTCGCAATCTCACCAAACTGCATAAGGTGGTTGCGAGCTTCAATGACGTTGACCTGGTGACTTTCGCGATTGAACATCACATAACAACCTAGTCTAATGTTAACAAACTCCGCTCAGATAGATATTTAGGGCCGCAAGTATCGGGACTTACGGTTCGCCTTTACCATCTCAGTCCGGCAAGGTCGTCCCTCAATGAGCAACCCTTTACCCTCTTTCTGCGCTTTTTGGGCATGCTTAGAATCCTAGAATATAGTTAGTCACAATTAAGCAACACTCAACTTATATATAGTATTACAGACCGTGTATTGGCAGAATGCAAAAGGCATGTTCTTAGGATCGCGGCGTATTTTAACAAAAACTGGGCCGAAGGCGGAGAACACTTTTGTGACAGCGACTTCTAACACTGTATCTGACTTTGATTCAGGCAGACTATTTATGTATAAGTAATAATATTCCAGAAATACCGACGAAGAGAAGACTCACTTGGCAACAAATATGCAAGCTTCAGCAGGGTAATAAGTCTGAGCGTCAACACCCTGAACCAGGTGTCGTCGCTCTGCAGGCGATGGCTGAGCGTGAATCGGAATAACCGACTGGTTTTCAGGGCCTCTCCGTTGATTGATCACAGGAGCTGGTCCGGCAAGCAAATGCTGGGTCATCGATGCGCTAGTACTAAAGACCTCTTCGTCGCCGTGAGGTGGCTTTCCAATTTGGAAATTGTGTTGCTGCCGAGTTCCATCGCGAATTTTCTCGACGAAATCGCGGGAACTACAGACTGGATGAGCCGGCTCAGTAGTACGTGAAGTACCCATCTCGCTACTTTTGTAAAGTCAGCTAAGTGACTGAAATCCAAAAAATTCTTTTGGAACCTACACGGATCGTTGATGAGTATTGTCATTGATAGATAGGTCGCTCAGGTTAGCATTAAGGGGCGCGCCGCCTAAGCCATCAAATCAGTACGCGTTACAATCCGAAAGTCTCAATACCCACCACCAGAAGATTCGGACGACAAAGAAGCCGAGCGAGCGCGACGGCCTGAATTGCCATGGTCAATCTGGCCACCTTTAGGGCCTAGGCTTGCCATCTCGGTGAGTTGAACTTGAATGCCTGTAGAAATAGTCAGTATCATCCCCAATGGACCCAATTATCGAACTTCAATAATGCCGGTGCAATAACCCAGCAATGCCATACAGAGTCATACGAAATGAATATAAGACGATTGAAATATCGAGATGTGTCCGGTAATACCCGTCGTCGTACTAGTCGTAGAAACGCAAGATAATACTTACTCTACCCGGCTTTGTTTCTGCAACCTGTGCAATATATGTGTAGCCTAATCAGAAATGATCAGATTATGTAACGAAAGTCAGTCGAAGGGACCAGGTACAAAAGAGACAAAGTTGGCAGCTATTCAAGTAAGCAGGTGGAGGCGAGTGAGCATGACTCTGAAGAGAACGAGTATGGGAGGTTTCCCTAAAGGCGACAAGAGAAACCCATGAGGTAGTCCGAAGGAAAAGAAACGAAGGGTTAATAAAACGGTCGGGGTGCAAAGAGTGTTCGCTGAATCATAAAGTATAGCAGACAAGGTAGGAAGCGCTGAACGGTGTCGCATAGGTTGTCACACTGAGCATCAGGAGTGGCCGAATACATACTGGCGGCGACGCGAGCTAGAAAGATGCCGGACGCGTAGGACCAAACGCTGCCACCGCAAAGAGCCCGAGAGAAAGTAGATAAAGCAAAGAAATGAAGACCAAGGATAGCAGGAAGGACGTTCAACAGCAAATAAACCATGATGACGAGAAGCAGGCTTGAAGCGACGTTGATCCGGCAAATAGAATGAGGGGCAGAAAAGCGATGCCAGCATAAGATGCAGCTTACCGAGGTGTGAATGTGAATATGCGCTCGGTTGACCTGATCGTTCTCGTGAAGCAGCGATAGACGCGAACAGTTGACTGTGACTATTGCGCGCAATAGCGCGCGGTAAGGGAACGAATAGAGGCGACTTGAGATCTGTTATCAGTGGCTCTGATGGCTAAATGAAAGATGCCGTATTTCGGACAAGGCTGAGAACTTGAAGATTCGGCCAGGCGCGGAGTGCTGTACCGGCTACACGCGTAGTCGCGACCCGGCTCAGACGTCTAGACCGGGTTAAGGGGCAACGAATGGACTTGAGTACGAAAATAAAAGCGCAAAAATGAAGGAAGTCTCACTGAGGGTTGCGGTTCGGCGAAGGGCTGCGCTGCAGTCGCAAGTAGAGGATGTAAGTTGTTGACATTAAGCACATCAATGGGAAGTGGGAATGGGGGTGGGTAAAGAGAGGACGGGTGGGAAAAGGGGGAGTTGCACAGGTGTTGACAAGGTTGTACAGTTGTACAGAGGAACTGGGGCGTTCGAGATTTGAGTGAGTTGGTGGTTGCGCCTTATCAAAACGGGAGGGTGCGTGTTAGGTTAGTAACTGCCGTTGAGCTGTTTGTGGAACAGAAGAAAGTACAACGAGTGGAACCAAAAGAGTAAGGTACGATGCTGCAATAGCCTCGGCCTTGCCTGTTTTTGCCCATATACCGTAATAAGACCTATGAGGCAAACAAATTACGTGTTAAGCAAAGGCGCTAATCGAAACGTGTATATATTTGCCAAAGCAGGGCCAGCCAAGAATTGGAGCTTAAGGGCTTAGACCTCTCGAGATATCGAGCCCAATATGTTTACATTATAAGACTAAACACCCGCACGGATATTGCTATCGAAGTTGCGCATGTTTCGGGTCGCTCCGTAAGTAACTTGATCGTTTAATGGGATACTAGGTGACCCTCACTAGTTAGGACCACGTGAAGTACGCACAATTGCTTAAGGGTCCAGTAGTTCAAATTCATTTCTATCTTCGAAGTGTTGATTCAATGTCGAATCTTTCTTTTTCTCATTGGTATTCTATCAGCCCCTGAAGTCAAAATGCACTGTATCTACTGTTGGCAGACCAACTAGCTTCAACTTCGACTATTGCCTTATTCTCCTTTTTCTTTCTGTGCTATAAAGAAAGGTTCGCTGGTCTAAATGGCCATCTGAGTTTTAATTTTATCATAGTGATAATGGCATGGAACGTTTTCTTACACTTATGAGGATGTGACTGACTGTCTAGATAGCTATGTTAGGGTTTGTATTGCTGAAGTGATTGGATTAAATAACTACTGTGAACCATTA
Organism: Xylaria curta; assembly: GCA_022495235.1. Taxonomy (NCBI): domain Eukaryota; kingdom Fungi; phylum Ascomycota; class Sordariomycetes; order Xylariales; family Xylariaceae; genus Xylaria; species Xylaria curta. The sequence goes on from MU375944.1 coordinate 170,289, forward strand.
TACTAAATAGAAACGCAGTTTTAGTTGACTTGTAGGGTTTACGGGAAGGTTTAAAGATTTCGAAAGTGTTCAAGTTACTCTTCTATGGAATCAAGAGCACTGTGGAGTTCTAGCCCCCTTGTAGTCAGGTAGCGACTTAAGGTCTACATAAGCGAAAGCTTCGCTCGCACTCGCTCTCGAATAGTCGGTTTCCTTCAATCAGGCTTGCACGGGGATATAGGCAGCTCAAAGATCTTGTAGTTCCAGTCCCTCAAGCCCGTGTGACAGAGTTTTAGGCATTTATAATTTCAGTGCGAGGAAAAACGATGTGCCGTGCAGATAGACACATCTAAAAACAGCTAATCCACCAGACAAATATTTATTTCGAATATATAATAGCAGTTATAAAGATAAGCACAACTTTTAGGGGTGTGAATCAGAGTTAACCAACCCACTAGCTCTGGTTCACGTAAGCAAGCAACACAAAACAAGACTACGTTGGACAGCCACAGCCATACCGCGCTAGCAATCAACCGCATCTATGCGCAATAAAAGAATGGGAAACACAATGAATGAGTTTAAGAGTAATGAGGTACGAGAGGCTTCTGTCCATATGATGCCACCATAAGTAAGGAAAGAGATCTCTTCAAGTTTCGGTCTTCGCTAATTTGAAACTCGGACTCTTTTCTTCAAACTAGGGACTCAGACGCAATTTAATAAACAGCAGAGAGTTCGTATATGTATTCTATCGATGAGTAAAGCAAGGCTCGACCTCGGCAAACTTGTGGCTGCACTATCCGACAATGGCTATGGGAATGCTGTTCCAATTAGAAGGACATACATAGCATAGCAAATTTCTAATCACAGTGCAGCATAGCGACTATGAATATGTAAAAGCCGTTTGTATTTACATATGCCGGGACTCATCACTAGATAAAAGGGTTCAGTGTATTATCTTAACGAGAATGATGACAAATTACTTGCTACAATGTCGAATATAATTCACATTAAAAAATTGAGCACGATTGGTAGCCGATGTGTAAAGTCTATTAGAATGAGAATTTTCAGCATCATGGCTGTATGCCCGGCAAGCTTTCCTTCTTATCCATATAGGGACTTAGTGGCTATCATGAAGCTGAATGTGTAATTGAAAGTTACTTCCTTCCAGGAGTGCCCTTGTCCTTCGGGATAACACATGAATATAAACCCTCTCAGTACAGCCGCCGAACTATCCTTACCTGCTAATCCCTGCTTGCAAACCTTGACATTCCTATCTATTTAAATGGGCAGGACAGCCACAAAGTCTGAGGCAAATGCATAGTTTCTCCATCTGCTTCCCAACAAATTCCCATGATTCTGGCTCTAGCCTTTTGAAACCCTTCGTATGCCCATCAAATTTTACACTCACATTCAAATCACCCAATAATCAACGCCAGCAGTGATTTACAAATTTACGGATCTTTCTGTCCATCGGTCGCACTGCCAGAAATTCACAATGTCAACCGAGGAAAAATCAGCGTGGAAGTATGGGTGCTTTTTTGGGATGGGTCTAGGAGTCTTTGCCACCGTGTCATTCCTCGGTATGATCCCTTCAAATATATGCGAACCGCTAGTCCCTGGAAGCAACCATTCCGCTCGGGGAAACCAGTCGGACTCGAGAAACCAAACCAATCACCGAAGCCCGCGCAACTTGAAGACATATTTGTATAAGACTTGGATCTGGGAGTCCAATATTATATTCCCAAGCGCGCACCCTGTACATATCAACTCGGATGGTTTTGATCAGATAATCAACGGGACCAAGCCGTCAGCCACATCCATATATGGCTACACTCTCGACTATCAGCCGTTCGACCAGCAGGGGAACGCTGAGTCATCTGTCAAGATTATCGTACCAGTCAGCCTGTGAGGGCCGCGCACCACCCCGCTTTGCCTTAGACAGAACGAGCGGCAACTCGCATTCTCGGTTTTCGCCCTCTGTTATTTCATCGCTTCGGAACCAACGTCATGACACAGCTTCGAGCGACACCGAGCGACACAAAGCGCCATCTGAATGCCCAATAGGACATTAGGCAGAGGGTTGATATAACAAGAGGCTTATTTTCAAGAACCTAGAGCAAGGATTCTATTCAGCTAATAATTCTCTGGGTCTAAAGGGTTCTCGGCTTCCTCTTTCGTCCTCTATTTCTGCCAAACTGTCTCTGCCACCGTTCTGCTATTCATGCTACACTCCCCCACTTAAAAAATTATCTACAAATTTATACGATACAATCCAGTAGCTATCTTAGCCAATTGCTTCCTGTTATCCTTGACAGCTTTAAGTCATATAAATTCACAGTAAGCGTAGTTTCAGACCAAGTCGTTTTCCATACCTACTCCAGCTTTGGAAAAGTTTAAATGAAGAAGCTAACCACTACGTTTGCAACACTACCAGAAGCTCAGCCGTGAAAATCGATAGCCACAAACATTTGTTGCCATTTTTACTTTACGCAAGGCAACATTACACAGATAGGTGGGCTACTATTTATATACATGCTTTCCGGGCCAGTACTTAATTTAACCGCTCTTGCTCTTAGGCCCCGATCTAGAACCTGTATAACGCGCATTGGCGGCCCGACTTTTCGGCACGGTCCTGAAGCACTGAAAAGTCTCCATTTATAACAATCTAGATCAACATGTCGAATTCGAGTTTTCCGCTTCGAGCAGCCAAAGGCGATGTCTGGATTAGAAATGCTGCGCTTCTTAAACACCTATACATTTATGAGAGAAACCCTCTTAAGCAGGTTAGGGAGTTGATGGAGGGCCAACATGGGTTTCCATCGTTCCCGTACGTTGACCACGAATTATTCCTGATTTTAAAATCTCCTCCGATCCTCGATTGACTCGTAGGTAGACTGTCAACGTACGATACGAAGCTCCGAAAACTCGGACCGATGAAAAAGCTCAAGAAGACCGACTTGATAGCTGCATACCCGCATATTCGGAACCGCGGTGGTAAAGAAACAGATTATCTCAACGGCATAGAAATCCCTTTGGAGAAAGCCTGGAAAGAAATTCAGCGGTCGGGTGCTCAAGTGACCAGTGATGGTATGTTAACATTCACTAATTAAGATTGTGCCCCCCGAACTTCAGCGGTGTTATTAATGTTTTGAAAGGTCGGCCGCTTGAGCTCCCACCAGGTGTAGTTGTGCGATCACCCTCTCGTACAATGCATGCTACACCTTTGTCATCCCCACCTATATCAACACCAGGTGTGACAGACATTGTGAGAGAAGTTTCTGCAGTATCAGACCATAATTCATTTGTTTGGATGCTAAGTGGTCGTCGTCAACCTATAAAGAGTGCGCATGGTTTCAAACGTCTCAAACATAAGACTATCTCAAAGGACAATACTGCAGACGAAAACAAGCGAAGATCTGCTTCGTTAGCATACTTAGGTTCTAGATTGACGAGTTGCCATAATACAAGCGAAAATGTCAACCCGATTCGAGCAACGTTGCCGTCACGATCAACACCGGCGCTATAATCATACCCTAAATCACCAGCCCTTGTTACAGCGTCAACCGCACCATATTGTGGCGGTGCATATAGAAATGTCTAATTTCATTTCAATAGAATACCCACTCCCAGGCTGTATACCCCCCAAAAAAACAGGATTTCCTCTAAACCCAAGCTCAGTTTCTTGGACCAGAGCTACTACTGGAATGCTAAGCTGTATACATATCGAACACTAGGAATTAGAATGGAGATACATTTGCCCGCGCTACCGACGATATTCTTATACATTTCCCTGTCTAAATTGCTGAAATATCAGCAGATTGTAGATAGACTATCTGTTAGTGAAAAGAAGCAAGTAGAACTACTAGAAGTTTAGGTCAATTGACACCATCTTGACTATAGGGAGTATAACAAGTTTGTTGGTTGTCAGATTACAGGTATAGACCTAGCCGGCTAGGGCCACGAGGTAGGAGATCAGGATCGTCTGACCTAAGCATAGTGAGTAGGTTGCCTACAGTATGCTGCACATGGGGTTGATTTCCCCGCGAAGACCAATCTAGCACTTATTCTCGAACAATAGCTATCAGCTTGGCTACACTGTAAATAGCACGATGGCATCTTCCCGTGATAAGTCGTCACCCCTGGTCATAGATTCTATCGCCAAGTCCTATGACCCCCACCCGTCTTGCTCGCTCTGCGACGAAATTGTCAAGGACAGGTGGTCGACGGTATCAAGACGAGACGGAGGCATTGACGTCAAATGGAGCGCATCACAGCTATTCCACGCTTCATGCGACTCGTGCACGAAAAAGGAATTAGCGTGTACTCCGCTGTGCCGATTCTGCCGCCATCTCCGCCTCAGACATTTATCTCTATGCGTGCCATCCCACCGACTCCCACCGAAGATTCGGATTCGAAAACCCGATCCGGACTCGACTTGTCCGCTTTGTCAATTTATCCTGCGTGTGTCTCGTCAGGAATATCTGCCACGAAAGGGGAAAATAAAATTAGGGTTTCCACTCTATCTGTCCACAACCCAATGGCATTCTCAACAGGTCCAGTGGCGGGTTACGGGGCCAGATTTCTGGAGCACGCCGGCTGAATTCCTCGTTGTGCAAGACGATGACATACCTATTCCAGTGTTGAGAGACCTATTCTTGCCAGCAACAGACTATGTGCGCTCGGCTATATCTCAATGCTTGGAACACCACGAGTCGTGTAATGGCCCAGAAGATACCACACTTCCACCCAATTTTCGGCTGGTCGACATTGAGCGAAGATGTATCTTAGTTCCTACAGATACGACAACCAAGCCCTACGTCGCACTAAGTTATGTGTGGGGAGAGTCAAACAATGAAGACTGGCTAACTAAAATGAACATTAATGAACGACTAGAAACTTTGGATATCGAAGCATTGCCTGCAACTATTAGAGACGCGATAGTTGTATGCGAGAAGTTGGGAGAGCGGTACCTTTGGATCGACCGCTTGTGCATCTTGCAAGACGATGAACTAGACAAGGCGTCTCAAGTCCACTCCATGTCATCTATATACACTGGGGCGAAATTCGTTACTGTAGACGCATCCAGCAATGGTATAAATGACGGTATGGCAGGCGTTAGTCGGGCTAGAACAGCTCAGATCAGCGAAAAGCTGGCCGGCCTCAATATCAATGTCCAGCTTCCACCATTGTGGGATGTCGTGGGCCCGGCTTCTTGGAACTCCAGAGGCTGGACCTACCAAGAGGCTATTCTTCCCCTTCGCAAAGTCTACTTTACGCAGTCTCAAGTTTTCTACGAGTGTGCTCTTCGTATAGACCATGAAGAAACCCTTGTATACTCGTCCTTCGATCACTCGATGCACAGTAAAGCCAACTACCCCACAACTACAACGAGTCTTTGCTACAATGCTGCGCAGGACTGTTCTTATGAATTGGCGAAGACGGAACTATCCGACAGAGCAGAGAAACCTTGGCAAGCATACGCAAGACATCTCACGCGTTATCGTCAAAGAATGCTTCGTCAATCATCAGATCTACTCAACGCTTTCTCGGGGATTGTTGATGCTCTTTATCCAGGAGGTAAGTCGTATTACGGACTTCCTACAGCTGACTTTGATCTGGCTCTCCTCTGGGGAACATGGAAAGACCCTTTTATCAGGAAAATCCCGTTGTCTGGAACACCTGAAATCCGTAATGATGACCCCAGCCTCTTTCCATCGTGGTCATGGGCATCAGCACCAGACGTGATTGTGGGTTACAACAACCCACATGATTTCTGTGGTTCTATTTGCCTGTGGTTCCAACCGGATACAATCAAAGGTCAACTTCGGCCTATCCTAGCGTCAAGTCAAGCTGCGAGCCGGTGGTTCAGGGCTACTGGAATTCAGTCTCTCGGGTCTCTCGATAGACTTCACCGTGCGGATGTAGATGCCCTATACAAGCTCTGGGTGAAACTTCTCGCAGACAACATATTACAATCCCCTGTTTGCGATAGCGCCGTGTCGTGGAACCTCAGTAGCTTTTCCGACGTTGCCGATGAGTTAGCAGAGAGGTGGCCATCTTATGCAGCGTTTTGGCAAGACGTCCACGGGCAAGAGAAGGCCATTCGAGATACGCAAATTCGCCTTGCCGAAGAAGTCCACGACAGAGTTCGAGATGGTGTTATTGTTACCCGAGCTCAAATCGGTTCGGTTGAGATACGGAGATCCTCGGTCTCCCTCCCGACTTTGTGGGCGGGTCCAAGGAAGGGGGAGAGGTTCGAACTGCACGGCCATCACGGCCGCATCATTGGATATTTGCGTAATGACTGTAGTCAGCGCATCAAGGACTTTCTTCACGAAGACATTGGAACTTTCGAGCACATCGCGTTATCCGTATCAGCTCATCAGGTTCAAATTGAGCGGGACTCTAATATAGAAAAGGGTTCCGGAGAAAATGAAGACGATTGTACATCTGGATCTGAGAGCTCGGTTTTGAAAGGGAACGAGAACCGAGGCAGATCGAGTTTCCAGGTCGTCTCGACCCAACTAGAGCATCGAGTCAATATTCTTATTATCTGTAGGAAGAACGGATATTGCTATCGCATTGGATTAGGAGAGATGAAACTAGACGACTGGCTTGAGTTGCCTAAGAGATTGGAAACAATCGTCTTACGTTAAAAATAGGTTGGTGTAACTTTAGCAGGAGATTTGATTGAGAGTCCTACCCGGCTATCGCCTTTATATTCCATTGAATCTCAGGTTCTATCTCTCAGGTCCCGAGAGAGCGGCTTTCCGCTGCACTTGTTCTGCGCACTCGCGGATCCGAACCATTGGGTCCCGAGTAGAGAATTGATTAGTACTACGTGAATATCGACGTTGATAAACCTTTCGTATTGACATTATTTCCCGCTTTATAAATTGTTAATTCCTTTCAGTTTCAGATTCAAACCTGACGGAGTAAAAGGGCGCTGTCCATATGTAACAATAGTTACAGCATCTAACTGATAAAACTAAGCTTCTAGAAGTATTTTACGAAGAACTCTTCTATAAGAGCGAGTTCCAATATTGACGCTCAGGTACTTCAGAGGCTTGTTGGCTTTGGTGTGCATATCAAGCTTTTGATGATATGACGACTGTAAACTCTTCCTTCGCAGGCTGGTGCATCCAGTATGAGAGTTGCAGATGACTCAATGACTGGTCTCGGTTTCAAAGCAGGCATAAACCTTGGACTGAGTATGTGGCTTTATATAAATTTCGCCTGCAAGCTTTCACGCATTTTAAACTCAGGTGAATGTTCCTAAATAACTTTGCGTACGTACGACATGTTCACTGTGAATCACCCAAAGTGCCATGAAGCGCCTAATAACGGTCGGTCATTCTTCTATCAGTGGTTTTATGTGGAAAGCCTGTTTCTCGAAGAAGAAAATTCCAGGAAATTTTGCAAACCTAAATATTTAAGATATGAAGTAACACTAAATCTACCAGTATATAAAGCACGAGACCGAGGACACTGGTCTTCCCTGCCGCAAGCCGACTCGAGACTCCCGGGAGATCTGGTTCTGGATTCGCGGAGATACAACTTCACTTGATCTGCTGCTTTTGTCTAAAAACCCCTCCCCCTAAAAAATACATATGAAAAAACAATAAAAAGGACTCAGCAACGCTCAATCGTACACTACTGAACTAAGACTGCATCAATCGTCAAACCCAGGATGCCCGAAATACGACCAGCGGCCGAACGCCGACGCCTTAGGTGGCCTTCTCCACCACGCTCACCGCCACCCGAAGAGTGGCGTTGCTTGATGAAAATGATGTCGGTGCTTTCTGGCCTCGCTTTAATCTCCTGCGCCGTACTGTTCGCTTGTTCCTTCAACAGAGCCCATACCGACCAGCTCAAAAACCATCAAAGGGGGAACGCCAATTCTACTACCTCGGAGTCGTTCGAACACCTGCTGAACTTGCCCGTCTCGACCAGCTTGTCCAACTATACAGATCTGGATATGTAACAAGGGCTAGAAGCTTAGAGGTGGGAAGGACATTCGATTTACAATAGTCTACTGGGGCGTCAACGATGCTATACGTGTCCATTCTCTCTTTCAACTAGGCGGCGACCTGGATCCATATATGCGAAGGACATCGCTTTCGCTCTTCGATCTCGTTTGCCTCGTCTATCTCGCTTCATATTACCTGCTCCTTGCCATCAGGTATATATGGGCGGCCAAAGAACTGGAGGCGCACACTAACTGCCGCTCATACAATTGTTTACATAATGTTAAAGCCATAGCCCGACAGGTCTCAGATGCAGTGCAGTCCCAGTCCCTTGGGTCCGTGTGACAGAGGATGATCCGTACCGTCCCTAAGACTGATCTTCTGCAGATGCTGGGCAGGGCAAGTGGTATGGAATAAGGACAATGGTGGCATTCCCCGCGATCAGTCAGGGTTTCACGCGGTAGAATTTATTGCGGCTGGAATTAATGATTTGGAGGACCCAACCTGATGGTGCTGTTAAAAGATTGTGGGGGTACATCATAAAGTTTTTGGAAATTAGTAAAGCAAGAAAATATTGGAAACAAAAGAAAAGAATGATAATAGACATTATTCTCCCGATGTACGTCATGAGGCTTTACCGTGCTAATACTTGTATACGCCATAGATAAACACTGTAGCTACTTTCGGGCCAACCCGGCCGGAAATATTTACCTCGAATCGGCCGGCCGGCCGCAACGCTTCGCAATAGCTGCTGCAAGGTACAACGAGCAATTCAAACAGCAATTGACAGCCGACACTATGGGCTCAAGCTCATCCAAGCCGGCCGGGGGCTCGCACACGTGGAATGCGTAAGTGGCTCTGATCTGTGGCTTTGCAAAATAGAGCGCTACGTTCGCTGACTTGGGCATTATTCTGTCTTTTAGGTCGTCGCCCGTCGGCGTATCCCAAGATGTCGTCGACTCTCTGCACACAAACCGCGAGGTAAGCGCTCGCCCGTATGAACGGAAATCAAAACGAGAAATCCTCCAGAACGCCCATCTGCGATCCGTCGAAACACAAACTCGAACCCACCCACCCAGCTAGCTAACATGGCTCCCCATCACAGTCGGATTTATCCCGCGCACAAAACGTCGAGCTAGCCGTGCAGGCCCGCGTATCCGAAGAACTGAAGAAGCTGTCGGCGCAGGAGAGCGGGGCGCTCAAGAGCACGCTGGAGAAGGCGTCCGAGATAACCGACAAGGAGGCCTCGCAGGTCCAGGGCGACAGACAGACCGTGTCGGCCGAGGTGGAGGCCCTGCGCGCACGCCTCTACAAGAGAAAACAGATCCGCCAGCTACCCGAGTCCGTCGAGAAGGCCCGCAGCGAGGTCGTCCGCTGCCTGCTGGAGAACGACCGTCGGCCGCTGAACTGCTGGGAGGAGGTCGAGGCTTTTAAGGAGGAGGTGCGTAGGCTGGAGAAGAGCTGGGTTGACAAGGTCGTGCGATGAGGAGGAGATTGGGGAAGGCAAGACACAATATCCGACGCGTTGACTCTCGCCTAGGTTGCCGCCACTCAAAATAGGATTCAAACAATCAACTAGTCCGGGAGGGTTTGGGTCTAGATGCTTGATTTGGGCGGATAGGGGATGACCTTTCGCCGGTTCGCGATGCTCGAAATTCTAAAACGGCGGAAAATCACTCGATTTTTGAGCGGGCGCATGGCTGATGTCCTCGTATTGTAACATTATGGCATAGAGCGCTGAGAACAAAAGGCTTAGCTGTATAGACGATGCATTTTCTAATATGTTTTCACTCACGCCTTCTCGGATGGGATATGAAAATGATCATGTAAAATCTGTATTCACGGGAAATTCTAAATCTGCATCACCAACGGCTCCCGTTTCCCCTCCTTTCTGGTTCTGTTCCTGAAGCTCGGCCTTTCGCCGCAATCCCTCAGCCCTCTTCCTCTCACGCCTAGCCTGCGCGTCTTCCCATTCGGTTCCATCCTTTTTCTTCGGCGGGTAGCTCGCCTCCAAGACTGCGGTGCGGAAGCGCTCGATCCGCTTCCTGTTCTCCTCGAACCTCTCGTTGGCGATCCGTAAGAGGCTGTGTAGATACTCATCGGATACCATGCACTTGACGACTCCGTCTTTTTGCACACCGATTAGCGATTCGAACGAGAGCCCCATCGACCGCAGAGCCACCATGGGTGTTACGGGCTCAGCTGTTGTTGATGTCAGATTAATGGCGCCGCTTTCACGGAATCCAGCTTGTAGGCCTGCGCGGAGCAAGAGCTGGGCATGTTCCAGCGATGCTGTGAGCACGTGTAAGATCTACGATGTCAAGTTAGTGGACAGGGAGTCCCTGGCTATCACGCAAACTTCTACAGCCCGGCAAGCCCGCGCTTCTAAGGGAGAGGAGTACGTACCATCGGCTCAAACTTAAAATGAATGAGTCTTGTGTCCTGAAGTGTCTTCACCGGGGCATCTCCTCGCTCCCTTCCATCATGTAAACCCAGCAGATTCTTCACACCATTCCTCTCAACCCCGGGTACCGGATCATGCGAGACGAACAACCAAGCACCACCGCCTCCCTTCCCACCAACAGCAGCAAGCGTAGCCGGTCTAGCAGCATCATTTTCATGCTCTTTTGCCTCGCCGCTATCTCCAGCCTTCCGTCCCTCGACGAACACGCTCACGCGTCCCGCGCAGCTACTCGTCGTCACGAAGCCATCTAGGGAATTAATGTCCTCGATCAACTCGCGAATCCCCGCATCGACGGATCCCTTGGGCGACGCATCGCTGTACTCAGCATCCGGGACGGCGAGCTGCTCGATGATGCGTTCCTTCTTGCGCGAAAAGCTCGAGGGTGGCAGCGGCAATACCTGTGAGCCCCTCATCCCGACGTACGTCCGAAGAAGAAAATAGAGACGGCGGGAGATGTCCAATACCTCTCCCGCTTCCACGGGTCGAAAACCTTATTAGGACTTCGGTGCATAGATCAACAGTACAGCAAAGTGGGGCCGAGTTTTAGTTTAAACCTGACAGCATTAAAATGATTTCGTGAAGACAAGTTGATGTGAGTTTAGGCACGTATTTGATCTCTAACATATGGAACTACGCATCGGACACCGTCTTGGCTGTGGTCAGTTTTACCGTCTCCACACCACATGATGCACGATTTCAATAACTCCTGGTCATGATAAAGTAAGAACAGTATTTAGCCATTCATGCTATTTTATATATTGTAAGAGACATTGGAATGCCGATATGTAGCTGCGTACAGTAGGATTTAGGGTCATGGGGGAGGAAGTCTGCCGAGGCTGTCACAATCATAATCACATTCCAATGCGCAGTTATGGGAAGATCTCCGATTTCTGAATCAATTCCCATGTTTGTGGCATGGGTAACGAAAGGCTAGCTTCTAAAGCCGACCATCTCTTGTTCTACCACAACAAACCGACCGGGTGTGCGCGAGACAACCCTGGCGTCGCATTTCCTTCCCACCTATCAAAAAAATACTCTCCCGTAACGTTTGAAAAGGGTATCATGTCCGGACCATTCCGTATAACGCCTCGACCAAAGGAAGCCTGTCCACTAGATAGATAGACAGCTTTGCGGTGTTCAGTCACCTTTGCCACATCAGACACCACAGATAGTGAGCTCGCCCATTCCGTGACACAGTCCGTATATGATCGAAGGCACCGGCATTACGGAGGTCGCTAGGACATGACCAGCTTAGAAACCGTGGACCTTAATGGTCTTGGGATCGAGCTCTAGACCCTCTACCTTGTCGACGAGGAACTGCTGCACATCGTTGCGCTGATCACCCTGGAGCTGAATTACTTCGCCCATCTCAGAATCATTGACAATCGTGCCATTGCAGGCTGTAAGCGGCAAGCCAGTTAGCCATAACAGCCTTTACATGAGCGGATTAGACCGAGACGATGAACATACCGAACTTCTTCTTGATGACCTTAAGAATCTTCTTGCGATCGAACTTCTTAGGCAAACCCTGAACGGTGGTCAGGGTTTTGCGTCCATTTCGTTCTAATGGCAGGGGGGGGGGATGTTAGCTTGCTGGCCAAATGCGCAGTGCATGTGGGGGGATTCGGTGTGGAACTCGGGATGAGTTGTGATCTTGGCAGACGACGCGCAACAATGCGCACACGTGCGCCCGTGATGGTTTACCGGCGGTGTATGAAGGGTAGGCAGAACGTACGCTGGATACGAATATGGATATAATTCTGTGCCTGCTTGGATTCGCCAGGCGTTTCGTCGGCTTCGGCGAAGGGGTCTGCAGCGCGGTGTGGGTTAGCATGTATTCCAAAAGCAGAACAAATGGAGGGGTAACACGAGAGCCGGCGCGCACGACGGATAGTTTAGTAGGATAATCATGGGCGACGCGTTACGGTGCAGAGAGGTGATAGAGAGGTGATGAAAAGCCGTACCGTAAGACTTGAGATTTTCGATGGACATAAACTCGAGTTTTCTGGGGAACCTTGGGGAAAAGGGTTTCTGGGTGGAGGGAGCGGGAGAAGCGACCGACTGCTGTCTCGCTGAGCTATTGATGGGAGTCGATTGATAGTATCTGTCCGATAGCTAAAAACGAGGAAGTTGGCTTTTTGCGCAGAAACAGATAAGGAGGCTGGACGTGGTGTGACGATGTTGTGTTGGTGGTTCTAGTTGGGAGAGAGGCGGAGTGTGACTTGGGGGATGGTCCTTTTGTATGCTTGGAGGGTTTGTCATGCGAGAGCGCAAATGGGCAAGGGCAGCCATTCATTGTAGCCACCGCAACGGGGCAAGTGGGTGTGCGGGTGGCACAGTAGCAATAATACAGTGCCGAAGATACGTACCAGGCGCAGGCACGTTACCATGTAGAATTAACAGGGGTGGCGGGGCGGGCAGTGAATGAGTGCCCCACTTGAACTAGACATGGAACAGAGGGGCAATAATGCACAGTGAGAAAGAAAAAATGAACTGGCGCCCGAAGTGCCTGAGGCTCCGATCAAGCCCTCGCTCTCTCTAGGGTAGGATGGGTCGATAAGTTACAAGGAGGGACGGACCATGGTGGGGGTGGGCCTGAAGTCTACTTTATACCTTTGGGTAGGGTAATACGCAATTCGGAAACTGTGACTCAAACAGGACTCTAGATCTTCACGAGCTGCCAAAATGCCCACCATAGCCGTGGATAAGGAGGATTTCTACGAGGCGCTGGGCGAGCGGTAGGACAGCCCAGCTATATATCTATCCTATCCTGTAATTCAGCCAGCTCATTGGTCCTGCAGGTTCACCACGGATGAGTTCCAGGCCCTCTGCTTTGACTACGGCATAGAGCTCGACGAGGACACCGAAGATGATCCGTCACGGCCCCCCGACGAGAGGCCCCAGTTGAAGATCGAGGTGCCTGCCAATAGAAGCGATCTGCTATGTTTCGAAGGCCTCGCCCGCAGCTTAAACATTTTCCGCGGCAGAGAGCCCACGCCGACCTACCGGGTGCTTGATATTCCCGAAGATCGCATGCACTGCATCACCGTAGCGAAGGAGACGGCCGATGTGCGGCCGTTCGTCGCGGGCGCTATTCTACGTGGCGTCAAGTTCACCCAAGCTTCGTACGACTCGTTCATTGCTCTTCAGGACAAACTCCATCAAAACCTGGCACGCCAAAGAACCTTGGTCGCGATAGGAACCCACGATCTCGACACTTTACAAGGACCCTTCACCTATGAAGCTCGCCAGCCCGAGAATATCCGATTCAAGCCCTTGAACCAGCAAAAGGAGATGGATGGGAATGAACTGATGACGCACTTTGAAAATGGCAAGTTGCACAACTACCAATACCCGAAGCTCAGGGTGCTGACTAGATAAAATAGACAAGCACCTAGGTCGATATCTTCATATCATCCGCGATGAGCCTCGGTACCCAGTCATCTATGACTCGAAAGAGATCGTTTGCTCTCTTCCCCCGATCATCAACGGTGATCACTCGAAGATCACACTGAACACGACAAACGTCTTCATAGAGCTAACAGCCACTGATCGAACTAAATTGGAAATCATCTGCAACGCCATGGTGACGATGTTTTCGCAGTATTGTGCTGAGCCTTTCACAGTGGAACCCGTGCTCATCAAGGAAGCTGATGGCACTAAGGTCGTCACGCCGAATCTCACACCTGTTCGTATGGAGGTAGACGTAGACTACATCAACGGGTGCTGTGGGTTGAATCTTTCTGCGGCTGCTATATGCGAACTTTTAGAAAGAATGGCGTATACGTCTCGCCCCCTAGGATCACGCATCGAAGTCTTCATTCCACCAACACGACCAGATGTATTGCATGCTTGCGATGTGGTAAGATCAGAAACGTCGTCCTAGTATGAAGATATTGCTGATTTCAACCACAGATGGAAGACGTAGCTGTAGCTTACGGCTTTAATAAACTACCACGGTCCCTGTCAAACAGGTCCGCCACCGTTGGTAAACCCCTACCGATAAATAAGCTCGGCGACATAGTACGCCTGGAGTGCGCTATGACCGGCTGGCTCGAAGCCATGCCGCTAATTCTCTGCTCCCATGATGAGAATTTTGCTTGGCTAAACAGGAAAGATGACGGCGCTACTGCTGTGAAGCTTGCAAATCCGAAGACGGTCGAGTATCAGGTTGTACGCACATCACTCCTACCCGGCCTTCTGAAAACTATCCGTGACAACAAGTCTGTGCGACTTCCTTTGAAAATTTTCGAGACATCGGATATTGTGGTGAAGGACGACTCCCTCGAGCGTCGTGTAAGCAGAATTAGCAGCCCGCAGAAGGGTCCCTTTTGCTGACAGTGTCAATAGGCTCGAAATGAGCGACGTTGGGCTGCAGCTTATTGTGGCAAAACCAGCGGTTTCGAGGTGGTCCACGGACTTTTGGACAGAATTTTCCTTATGCTTCAGGTAAAAGACTACTTCATCCAGGAGATTCCAGACTCAACTTTCTTTCCGGGACGCGCAGCCGGCGTGTATCTTGGCAAGGAAGGGGAAGGCCGTCGCATCGGAGAACTCGGCGTACTGCATCCTGAAGTACTTGAAAAGTTTGAGATCAAGTGAGTTATTCCCACGAGATTTTCTCATGCGACCGAATTGCTTACTCGATAATCATAGGTATCCCGTGAGCGTTCTTGAACTGAACCTAGAGGTCTTCTTATAGTCAGGGAGAAGAACTAGTGCCTTGGCCATTGATCTAGAAGGCGACAGCTGTCTCGCAGCTGGTGGATGAACTGAGAGGGCCAACGATAAGATAGAGAGAAACCTTCTAATTAGATACACAGCCCATAGAACTTGAGTAAAATCTGCATCCTGATGTTTGTAAAACTTAGGCTACATCTCATCAAATATCCAGAGTCACGAACCATCAAAGTCTGCCTAATTTTTGCTGGATCCCTGGGATACCTTAGGTAAGATACTGGTGCATTTAATGCCAATAGGGAGCTGGAGAAATACAGTGGGTCATCCTGTTAGCTTTTGCCTCTACTGTGTCTGCCAGACAGTCTACGGATTATCCATACCAAGTTGTAAACACAGGTTGAGCCCATGTGGGATGATCGGATAGACTGCCTGCTAGGAATGAGTGTCAGATTGAATGAGTTCAGAACCAGAGCCGTTTGCGGAAGGCTCCCCAAGTCTCATCCGAGATATCTCAGGGGCCACATGGACACCCCTCTTCCAGAAGAAATGTTTATTCGACCCAGGGAATTTCTTCAAGGTCATGAATAATCTTATCCGCAACCCCAACATAAATTCCTCCTGGCTCTTCCGTGCAGATATTCTAATCGAGCAAGATTCCACACAGCCTCTCTCTCAGAATATAGAGGCCAATGCGACAACCCCCCGCCCTATCCCTATCCAATTTGAGGGCTTTCATCTAGACAAACTGCTCGTTAGAAGATTGATACCCCGGAATCCTCAAAGAGACCCGCCATTGGACCAGACATGTTTGATCTATCACAGTTGTGAAACAGGTGAGACAGAGACATCTTCCTCAATGGTCGTCTATAAACCTCATGTCTCTTCACACTCCGATGTGCCATTCTACCACCCCAAGGTGAAGGCTCTTGCGTTTCTCCATCGATGGGATGCAAAGATTGGCGAGGGCGCTGTTTCAATCCATTATCAATTTTTTGACGATTACGGTTCGTCTCCAAAGTTGGTGAGAACTGGTCTTCATCTAGTATCGACACTGCATAAGCATGGTGAGGGGGCTAGGGAAGGATACGTGAAGCGGGTTCAACATGACACTATTGTTCCTCAAGCTACTATCCAGTCCACTTACACGAGGATTAAGAAAAAGTATGCACGGAAACTCATTGAAGGATGGGTCGAGGTCACGGATCCGACAAAACATTGTTTTGAGGACTTGGGAATTGCGGCGTTTTTGATTGAGCTATGGGCTCAGATGTATCGAGACTCTCCATTTCCAGGTTTCGTGGATATTGGATGCGGCAATGGCTTGCTGGTCTACATCTTGCGCCAAGAGGGATATTCCGGATGGGGCTTCGATGCGCGCAAGCGCAAGTCTTGGGATAATTTTACCGACAAAATCGATCCGACTTCTGAGAATGACGAGGCAAATCACAGCCTTCGTCAGCTCGTCCTTCTCCCGGAGATTCTACAAGATCAGCAGCAGCAGGATCTATCTGATGTCGAGCTTTCTCAGCGAGTTCACAACGGCAAGTTTCCACAAGGAACCTTTATTATATCCAATCACGCAGACGAGCTAACGCCGTGGACGCCCGTTCTTGCTTCTATATCGGAATGCCCATTTATCATGATACCATGTTGCAGCCACGACCTGTCTGGGGCCCGGTTCAGGGCGGCTGCACCGAAGGAGAAGGGCAAGTCGGCGTCGGCATATTCGTCGCTTGTAGAATGGGTGAAGAAGATCGCCCATGACTGTGGTTGGGACGTCGAAACAGAAATGTTGAGAATCCCAAGCACACGAAATACTGGTATCATAGGAAGACATCGCCTAGAGAATTCGGCTTCTGCTGACATTCCAGCTATTCTAAGTAAATATGGAGGCACAAGTGGATATTTTGACAATGCTATTAAGCTTATGAAAACCGCTCCAAGAGGTCATTAATATGGGCTAAGTAGAACATAAAAAGAATAAATTCCGGAGAAGCAAGAATACTTGACTTGAACATGAGACATAAATTACTTCAACAATAAGAACTCGGCGAACCGGAAAATCTATAACATAAAGTTAACTGTATGTGCTAGGCACGTATGCACCTGAGTTTATTTGAAGTTATTTAACTTAGGTACATTGAATTGCTGTCCACTGTGTATTCACGTGACCTGCCCCACCAGCCGACTTGCAACGTCGCTGCTTGAGAGGCCGCTAAACCAGCTGCCAATCAATGGATTATGGGGAATATGTGTAGCCTGTCCTGAGCCTCCAAATACTTGACCTGCCTACACTTGAATGTGAACAACTCCAACCCGGGATCTCTTCGACTTTCTCTCGGGCCCTAGGAGCCGTCCTGCTGCCACCATGAGCTACAGCAAGAAAGATGAAGACGCCGACCTCGGCCTGGTCAAAGTCGATCGCACTCAGGTCTTCCAAGAAGGTGTGCATCTCCAATTCGTTATTCGTCATTCGTTACCGAAGACCTCCCTCGAGGAATTCCTCCACCGCCAGATAGCTAAACGAGATATATATAGCCCGACTATTCAATAGCTCGCCGATCCAGCCCAGACGATGCCGCATCCTCCTCACCAAGATAGCTCTCCTCCTTTACACGGGGGAGAAGTTTCCCACCAACGAGGCCACTACCCTGTTCTTCGGTATCTCGAAGCTGTTCCAGAACAAAGATGCCAGCTTGCGCCAGATGGTTCACCTGGTCATCAAGGAGCTCGCCAACTCGGCCGAGGACATTATCATGGTCACCAGCACAATTATGAAGGATACAGGGGGCAGCACAGACGCCATATACCGGCCAAACGCGATAAGGGCGCTGTGCCGCATCATTGATGTTGGTCTACCAAGCTACGGTGTCTCTCTCTCTCACCTCTTGTCAGCTAACAGACCTGTAGGCGACCACTGTCCAGTCAATTGAGCGAGTCATGAAGACAGCAATTGTCGACAAGAACCCCTCTGTCTCCTCCGCCGCCCTCGTCTCTTCCTATCATCTCCTCCCGATCGCCAAAGATGTTGTTCGCCGGTGGCAGTCCGAAACACAAGAGGCCGCTGCGTCAACGAAGTCTTCTGGAGGATTCTCCCTCGGGTTTTCGTCCTCGTCTGGCTCTCTTCCCGTAAACAATTCTACGATGACACAGTACCATGCCATTGGTCTACTTTACCAAATGCGATCGCATGACAGGATGGCTTTGGTTAAGATGGTCCAGCAATTCGGTGCCGCCGGAGCCGTCAAGAGTCCCGCCGCTATCGTAATGCTAGTGAGGTTAGCTGGTCAGTTGGCCGAAGACGACCAGTCACTCAGAAGACCCATGATGCAATTACTCGACGGATGGTTAAGGCACAAGAGTGAGATGGTGAACTTCGAAGCTGCAAAGGCAATCTGTAACATGAGAGACGTAACGGACGCTGAGGTCACGCAAGCAGTCCACGTTCTCCAGCTGTTCTTGTCGTCCCCAAGAGCGGTCACCAAATTTGCTGCTCTACGCATTCTCCACAACTTTGCCTTATTCAAACCCAACGCTGTCAATGTCTGCAATCAAGATATTGAGGCACTCATATCAAATAGCAACCGATCGATCGCCACATTTGCTATCACCACACTCCTAAAGACTGGCAACGAGGCCAGTGTTGATAGGTTGATGAAACAAATTTCTAGCTTCATGTCTGAAATTACGGACGAGTTTAAGATTACGATAGTCGAGGCCATCCGCACTCTCTGTCTCAAGTTCCCAAGCAAACAGGCCGGCATGTTGGCTTTCCTTAGTGGGATCCTTCGCGATGAAGGTGGTTATGAATTTAAGCGAGCCGTCGTCGAGAGCATGTTTGATCTCATCAAATTCGTTCCCGACTCAAAAGAGGACGCTCTTGCTCATCTTTGTGAGTTTATCGAGGACTGCGAATTTACAAAGCTGGCTGTTCGGATCCTACATCTCCTCGGCCTTGAGGGCCCCAAGACATCCCAGCCGACTAAGTATATCCGCTATATCTACAACAGAGTTGTACTTGAGAACGCCATTGTTCGGGCTGCTGCTGTCACCGCTTTGGCCAAGTTCGGTGTCGGACAGAAGGATCCAGAAGTGAAGCGAAGCGTTGATGTTCTCCTCACAAGATGTCTAGATGACGTTGATGACGAAGTTCGTGACCGCGCAGCACTTAATCTGAGATTGATGCATGAGGAGGATGACCTGGGTGAACGCTTCATCAAGAACGGTACGCACCACGAACTAAAAACCTCATTTGCTCTTCGTACTGACTGCCATTAGAAAACATGTTCTCATTGCCTTATTTCGAGCACCAACTTGTCACATATGTAACCTCAGATGATAAATCAGCGTTTGATACCCCGTTCGACATCAGCAAAATTCCCGTGGTCACACGAGAGCAAGCGGACGCAGAAGACCGAACAAAGAAGCTTACCGCAACGACACCCTCACTTAAGCCTCCGAAGACTGGACCATCTAAATCAGCCTCGACTGGCGCTGAGGCGCAAGCATCAGCTGCTGCTGCCGCCCAAAAATATGCCCAGGAGCTCATGTCAATATCTCACATGGAGAAGTTCGGCGGTCTTCTAAAGTCATCACCTGTCATTGAGCTTACCGAAGCTGAAACAGAATATGTAGTGACTGTTGTCAAGCACATCTTCAAAGAGCACATTGTCTTACAGTATGAGATCAAAAACACTCTTCCAGCAACTATTTTGGAGGACGTTAAAGTGGTTGCCACCCCCTCAGATGAGGATGAGCTCGAGGAAGTTTTCATTATACCCGCAGAAAAACTCGAGACGGACGAGCCCGGAAAGGTCTACGTGGCATTTAAGAAGACAGGTGGTGAAGGGTCCATGGCCACAAGTACTTTCTCCAACGTGCTCAAGTTTACCAGCAAAGAGATTGATCCCACCACAAATGAACCCGACGATACTGGGTACGATGATGAATATGAGGTGTCAGAATTTGATCTCACTGGCAGCGACTACGTAATACCCACCTTTGCAGGCAACTTTAGTCATATCTGGGAGCAAGTTGGCGCGACGGGAGAAGAGGCCGAGGAGACATTACAACTATCCAGCATGAAGAGTATCGCAGGTATGTATTTGCTTTCCAATGGACTAATCTGGAGCCAGCTGACTGACATAATCGAATCAGATGCCACAGAGCAGCTTGCCAAGGCGCTCTCGTTACAGCCATTGGAGGGCACAGACGTACCAATCAGTCAGACAACTCACCAGCTCAAATTGCTAGGCAAGACGGTCAATGGCGGCAGAGTGGCGGCCAACATCAGGATGGCATATTCATCTAAGTCTGGGGTAACGACTAAGATCACTGTACGCAGCGAGGAAGAGAATGTTGCGGCTTTGATTGTGGCATCGGTTGCGTAATGATGGTGGGGTTCTGAGCTGGAGGCGTTATTGTTCTGCAAAATCTGGCTAGCGAAAGTCGTCTCTATTTGCGGGACGGGTGCATATTACTGGAATTGCCATTTTATTAGACATCACGTTCCGTCATGATGACGGCTCAAAAGAGGCCAATAAGATGAAGTGATTGGTATAGTCTCGAAGACGAATGATTATGCCGTACCGCAATAAAGACATAAGAGCTAGATTGCACCTCAAGAATTGTTGAATAGTAGCAGCCTGACTGGATGAGCAAAGCCACCAATGCATCCATTTTCCTCAACTGTATTGAAATAATTTCTATGTGATGAGCTCAACCTCTTGTCCATGTGTAAAACCTAACGGCACCAGTGCGTTATACCAGAGAATAGGGGTAAGCAATCCCGGTTGAATCCATCACTGCCATTCATATATCCCGGCTTTGCTAAAAGCTGTTCATTCAAATAGAATGGTATGCACAGTGCTCTCGCTCCTATATCAGGCTCTAAGATATGAATCGGTAACGAAAAAAAGTCTGTATTCTTGACTGCCGTTTATTACCACGTAGCAGCTTATACAGTCCTACTTTTAGTTATTAAAGACAACTTACACAGGTTTCTAGAATAAGTACTTTTGACTCGCGCTTGACTTGTCGCATGAGTAGCTGAATAGAGCGGCAAGATTTGTGAATAAGAGCAGGTGAAAATTTTTTTGTGAGGCCAGCATCCAATACTATTGATGGACGACCAATCCCAATGTCACAGTACGTAACAATGTTGGGAGAGCCTTACAAGGACTATTGCTCTAATTGCAAGTGGTCAGACCACGGCCAAATATGCAACTTTATGTAAGACCAAGGCTGTGGAAGGCCACATAGACCGAGAACTTTCCACCGTACGAGCTAATCGCCTGACTGCTAGTCGCCAGCGTTTGATCGAGGCAGCTCCCCGTTCCCAGGCTGCTCAGGTTACGATATATATATAAAGAACCTATTCTCAGAAGGAAACTACTCGTAGTTTCACATTCGATATTGATTAAAAGAGAATGAAAGACGTATGTTCGTGATTCAGAACTTAAATAATCATACACGGAATAAACGCCACGACGTCGACAGACCAGCAGCCGACCCGGCCACGTCATTTGCCCACACATAACCTGTATTATATAGTTCGAGCCTACTCCAGTAGCCCAACACCCAGCAATCAGCACTATATATAAAATTTCAACGTTAGGTACTTCCGGCCGAGTTGGTACGGCCTAGCGATGCTATTTCCCTAGCGTTCCGAGCGTTAGTATGCTTACTCAATATCTTTAATCTGTATCGTTAGGCATCGGGGGTTCGATTCCCCCGTTGGCCATTTGGTTTATCTTTTTCGTTTTCTCCCATCTCCCCCTCCTAACCTACACTGTCACGGAACAGAACTGCAGCTCTAACCGCCACACTATCAAAAGATAGAACGTTATCAAGTCGGAGACTTGACCGTCTGCAGTCACCTATATAGTTGGAGCCGTGACACACACAATAACCAGTGTCACGTCTAATCAATCAACCTACAAGATTAACTTCTTTAAGCCTAGGTTTACATTTATAAACGAACGATCGACACATCGTCATTATCAATCCTTTAAAACAGTCTCGTCTATCAGCACCAGTCGCTATTTTACTCCTAAAAAATGCCGAAGTGGTGTAGATTTCCGATTTGGTCATCTAGATTGATGGCTCGGTTGCGTTATGTTCAACGCTTCCGATATAACTGCCACGGTCTCTTACAAACCCTCAATTTTCTCCATCCTATAACAACCATGAATAAATAGCTTTTGTTAGGTACTGTGACAATCACCCAGAATAAAGGGCATGTATGTATACTAAAGACGAGCTCACAAGGATGGATAGACCTCTTCACACAACAGGACTTATACATAACCCCATGCTACAGGTCCTGATGGCTGCTCTAATATAATGACGGCGTTATGTTTCTTCGATAATTGGCCAAAATTCATTTCTCTCTATGTTTTTAACATAGATAATAGCCATGGCAATAATAATTCCTTATTCATATTACTCGCTTTAAACTTAGCCGGTGGTTTACAAAAGAATTTACTTTCGAGTACGAAGAAGCCGGTATAAAAAAATCTAGACTCACAGTGAAATGGCTTATTTCTCTCTATTGTAACGTTTGTAAGCAGTCCGAAAGACATAACGACGTCTTGTACCGTGGAAAGTGTAAACTTCCCACGAATATCAATGAGCGTGTAACTAGCCTAAGATACAACTAGGATTGCAACTATCCGCAAACCAGGGGCTAGGGCAACCGGTATAACGTAAATATCCTACAAACGGTGAATCGCATATTCAGCTCCCAGTATTCCTTTCGGGTCCTCACGATCACGATAATGGCAATATAGACCTAAACAAGCAAGGCTAAGCGAGTAGAAGCGGGAGTTTCTTGTACTTAAACCTAGATCGCCGCCCGGGTCAGAAGGGAATACTAGATTCTAGGCCCTCCGTGAGGCTGTGGTAGATTATCGAATACCTTTCCAAGCCCTACCTATTTACTAGCCCTTGTTTCACATGAAGACACGAGCTACTGCACATACTTAAGTAGATCTAAGATTACGAACTTAGTTCTATCCAATGAGGTACAGAGTAGTTAAACCAGGCTGGTCTCATGGAGTCCGTGGCCATATTGTGGGCGAGGACTCAACCGGAGTTGGTAATAAGCAATAAGAAGATGGAACTCGGGATGGCGTCCGGGAAAAGGTGGGCCGCGGTGCGGCGTTCCATTTTTGTTATATCGCGGCTCTCCGACTGGAGACCTTCTTTCCTTGCTCGACTGTACAATTATTCTTACTTCATTGCCACAATCAGCAAGAAACACCCATATCCTTTCGCAAACGTAAAGCTAGTCTAGTCGTTTCCCTTGCGTTACACCGAGTTCTGTTTAATCCGTACAAAGCAGTAATGTGACACCGTTATCTTTATGGCTTGCAGAATCAGCGTCAGAGCTGGGTAGGATATCGCACTTGTCCTAGAAATCGAGACCTCTCCACTTTCCCCAAGATATAATATCACGAATAATTTTCGAAACCAATTCACATCGAAAATTGGTGAACTTGCTATGCAATTTGGCTACCCGTCAGGGCTAGGTCTAGGCTGAAAACGGCATAGCTCGTGTGAATCTCCAATTATAGTGCACTATTTGCAGCACACTACTGTACGCGGTTCGACTCGCGCCGGTCCACTTAATGACGTTGCAGTCGCATTGAATTCATCGAAACCCTGATCAACGCAACAAAGAAAATTAAGGCCAAATAACCTAATCTATTCAGCTTAATGCACATGATAAACATCCATTTCCCTCTTAAGCTACACAGGTACTCCTTGATTCCCAAAATTGCGAAACCAGATGAGTATATGATTCTCTCTACGTAAATACCTATCTACACCAGCAAATAGTTATTCGGTGCGACCTATCGTTTTATCTATCGTCGTCGTTGCCCCACCGATTCCAACCCACCCACCATCTAGGTATTCACGAATCGAATCGCAAGCCGCGGTGCTCTGCGACAGCGTCGTTCAACATGGTGTACGTGCGGCAAGAATATCTGCCGAATCTCAAGCAGTACAAATACAGCGGCGTCGACCACTCGTTGACCTCCAAGTACATACTGAAGCCTTTCTACACAAATGTCGTCATCAAGTGTTTTCCCATGTGGATGGCCCCGAACCTGATCACCCTGACCGGGTTCATGTTCGTTGTCGCCAACTTCCTCACCCTGCTCTGGTACAATCCCACGTTGGACCAGGATTGCCCGTCATGGGTCTACTACTCATGGGCCGCCGGCTTGTTCATTTACCAGACTTTTGATGCCGTTGATGGCTCACAGGCGTATGTTATAACCCCCCCCCCCTCTCTCTCTATACGTATTATTTTTGCGTCTCGCCGGCTGACTTTGAACGATATTGTAGGCGACGAACCCGCCAGAGCGGTCCCTTGGGCGAACTGTTCGATCACGGCGTCGACGCTCTCAACACCTCCCTCGAAACACTTATCTTTGCTGCTTCGCAGAACATGGGACAGAGCTGGTTTACCGTTGTGAGCGTGTTCGCTTGTATGTGCTCCCTCATTACTCTCTGTGGCCCTATCTTCCAAATATTTAGTTGCTAATACACCGTAGCTTTGGGCACTTTCTACGTCCAAACTTGGGAAGAGTACCACACCAAGACCCTAACTCTCGGTATCGTAAATGGCCCGGTTGAAGGCATCTTGGCACTGGTCTTCGTCTATGCTCTAACTGGTTACATGGGTGGTGCTTCGTTCTGGCAACAGTCTGCACTCGCCACAGTTGGTGTTCCCAAGAGTCTCGGAATTCCCGACATCCTTTATAATCTATCGTTCACGCAAATTTACTTGGTCCAAGGCACCCTCGTCATGGTATACAACACCTTTGAAAGTGCGCGCAACGTCATCAGGGCTCGTCGCGCTCGTGGCGATCGCAGCCGTGGTGCTCTACTCGGTCTCGTTCCACTATTTGGCACCTGGATCCTCGTGACTGCGTACCTGTACTTGCAGCCGCTCATCCGCACGCAGCATCTAGTGCCATTTACCATTTTTGCAGGCCTGGTGAACGCCTACAGCGTTGGACAGATGATTACGGCACATCTCGTTAAGCTCGATTTCCCGTACTGGAATATACTCGCTCTACCACTGTCCGTGGGCATAATCGACTCCATGGGCCCGATCCTGAAAGAGCACGTCGGCTGGGCTTCGGGGTGGCCCAGCGCTCTCGGCGATGACGTCTACCAAGTTGCCTTTATGTTCTGCATGCTGGGCACGGCAGTCGGAGTTTACGGCTCATTTGTTGTCGATGTTATTGTCACGATCTGTGATTATCTTGATATTTGGTGTTTAACTATCAAGCATCCGTACGTGGAGGTGGCCGAGCATACCGCCAATGGAAACGCAAACGGAAAGAAGACCAACTAGGCCTGGACAAGGCTGAAACATGGTATAAGAACGCACCGAAGTGTATAGGGATTTAGGGACCTTCGGTGAGCTTCGGATTATGGGCCGTACCTATGATGCGAAATGAAAGCCGGAGCAGAAGTTCTGGAACAGCGGACGAGCTACTACGGGCTGTGAACGACTCTGCATTTGATGACTACGAATTTGATACCAACTAGGGATAGATGAATGCTTAAGATCACGGAAAGATGGGAAGACGAGATACCAGATAGAGTTGAGCTATGAGGAGTTAGATGGAGGGATATGTCGCGCTATGTGTTTTATGATTAATAAACGACAAAGAAGGATACAGATGAACGCCTTTACTTATTTTACCAACTCGTAATATTTGAAGATACCATCAGTAATTAATGCTACATAATACAAATTCAACTTTATGAAATTAAACAAAGCAAAGAGCTAAAAACTTATAACAGATAGATGCCCTAGTATCATTGAAACAAATTAGGTACTACTTTTACCCTTTCCGCATACCAATGTATTGCAACTAAGTCAAACTATAAGATAGCCCACAACAAAAGACTCTAAACAATAATCTACCATTGTCCAAGCATTACACAATATACCAGTTTAGTATTATTAACTATAACAAGAGCTTAACATAGCAATAATCTACTTGGCAGTCAAAGGGGCCATGCAGTCCAGTCTAACCTTCTAGCTCTGGCGACGATCTAGGTTCAAGTATACATACGAAGGCTTCGCTTTTGTTCGCCTGGGACGGCCTATTCGAGTCCGCATCACGATCATCGTAATTTTTTCCGTAGGATCGAAGGATCAAGCAAATACGATAATAGCAAACACGACAACGGAAGTGAGCACGGGTAGCCGAATATCTGACTCGTCGCCTCGTAGGCTGTTTGCATGCATGCTGTCGCAGACCCTAACCCCCTGGTACACGGGTAGTTGCAATCCCATCCAGCTAGTCCGTGTGACAGTAGCTATCCAAGACTTGGTTGGATACACACACGTGGGTTGTGTACTGTGACTGACTCTATTATACCCCCGAATGAAAAGAAATGGTGTTTGTTCGTGTACGACCATACCCTCTGGACAAACTCGGGGCCCCGTCCGCTCGCCTCTTGATAAGCCAGAGAGGGCCAAATCAGTCAGTGACGACCAGTGAATCCTTGGTGTTTTAACATCATATTCTTTTCTATTTTTAACTTGCTTGCTCAGGTTCTTTTGTTTCTATGGTGTTCTTTTTCAATTCTTCGGTATAGTAGTTTCTTCCTAGATCCATGGTAATATGAGGCTTTCGGATTAAGGAAAGTAAGATAGATAGCCTATAGAGCAGACATGTTTGTTTATCTAAGCCAGAAAGCAGGGTTCGGGTTTCCCAAACCGGTCTCAGTAAGTATGTAGGCGCCTAAACATGTGAAGGATAAGAAAAGTACAAACAAAGATGATGATATGCAGTTCCAAATTAAGATCGACTCCACCCACTGACTGCTAAGCCGGCTGAGTGTAATACTCAACTTCGAAATCCCTCCCCGGACTCTCTCATGTTAATAGCACCACCACACCACATGTTGAACTTTGTACAGAGCTTCTGTGCGAATATCCCTTAGCTCAGGGCACTAGAAATCCATAGATAGCAGAAATTTCCTAAGTATCTGATACTAAGGCAACGAGAAGCAGGAAACAGAAACAAGAGCAGCCCCGAGACTTGAAAACATAGACAGAATTCCGGATACGGGTGTGAGTCTGCCGGTAACAACCCGGGGATAGCGGATGAGAGCGGGAACGGGGCCGGGTCGGGTAATCGGCGAGCAGGCAACGAATTACTGGCAACAAGTACTGGTGTAGCTTAAGGAGACTTCTTTTTCTTTCTTGGTTTGCTGTGGGTAGCTGTTTAGAGTAGTCCGACTTCATCTCATCTTAGCACCTGGAAACTCTGCACGTGTTTAGTATTACAAAATAAACTTCTGCTTATCAACGCACTCTGTGCTTCGGAATGGAGCAATGTGAAGAAATCTTTCATTTAGATGGTAATCTCATGAGCGACCTTTCATCAGCCAGTGAACGTACTTACAAAATTGAATTGTCGCCCAATAATCGTGTACTCGTATGCCGTCAATGCTAGCCAAAGTACTTCATACATACAGAAGCATAACAAAAGCTCGCTTAAACCCTCAGTCCTTATCCACCCAATAACTCCCGGCCTACTCCTTTGGTTGAACCATTTCGGCCTCACCGACCCACGGATAAATAACGGGGTGAGAAAGCCGTAATCTGAGGAGATCTTCCACTATCCTCACGGCTTACAAGTGGTCATCGCATAGTCCAGTGGGCATCATTTTCGCCCGCCTGCTAACCAATCAATCATAAGAGCTCATCGCTGCCACTCGCAACACTGTCCATGATAGCCTTTAATACGGCACGCTCTTCGAAGACAGGGCCTTGCCCGTCACACTTGGCCTGGCACTTGAGACGCTCGCTCACATCAGCGACATCAACTAAACCTTTCTTGAATAAGTCGTGACCGATGATGTAATCCCAAGTGGCACCGGCAGCCAGTAGACGCTCCCCGCCGGACTCGACAATACGGTGGCTGGGGGTTTTATTGGCGTGGTTTTGGAGTAGGTCAGAGTAAAAATCGGTGGGGTTGTATTGCATGGGTCCTGTCGTGATACCTGCGACGGGTGACATAGAACCATTATGCTGGGCGTGCGCACTCGATGTCGCCCGCAAAATCTCGTTTTCCGTGCTTATCTTTTGCATCTCGCGCCTTAGCTTCTCGTTCTCCGACGCAGTCTGTGATTGAGCTGCTTCGAGGCTGGCTAATTTTGCCTCGAGGTCTTTAACATGTCGTTCCTTGCGCTCGCGGAATGCACGTTGGCTAGATGAGACAACCTGTCAGCACCCAAGACAGTCATGCCAATGTTTCAGAATCGCCTGACACCAGCATCCCCGTTGCGACCTCTGTAAGCCAGGCGTAACCAGAACAACAGGACATTACTCACGCAGCTCTGTTCTGGGCTTTACGGCGCGACTGGGCCGGACTCAGATCATCTTCTTCTGAGTTGGAGCCTGTTTGCCGGTTCGTATCTGGATCTGATTTCGCTAAAGGGAGTATGTCGGCCTGGCCGCTCTTCACTTGATGTGCACCATTGATGCTTCCATGACTCTGGCCATTCAGTGGTAGGTTAGGCGGCGTCGGTGGCCCTGGCGGACCGGGGAAATTTTGGTTGTGATGGTTGAATTGTGCATATTGGTCGAAGTTCTGCGGAAACTGGTCATGATTAGGGAAAGAGTCGTATATCTCCTGTAAGCAAACAAATGTCAGCCGTTATATTTCGAGAGCGAGTGGCACATAGCAATCTATAGGCATATTAAGGCAGAGTAGAGAGGAAAGGAGGTTAGGAGCATGGGTGATTGCTGGGATAACGAACATTAGGAGATTGACTGTGGTTGTGAGCGAAGTCGTCGGAGGCGGAATTGGAGTGGGAGGGCGTTAGGGGAGGAATGCCCATAAACTGGTAAGGCTGGGCGCCATTGAAATAAGCATGGGAGAAGTCCATGGCGTAGGTTTGGAGTTGTCGACAACGGATTTTAGGCGAGGGGGATATGTTGAGTTAAAGGAGAGGCTACAGACAAGGCTGTATGTATAATCAAAGGCCGTGATGTAGGTGGTTAATGGTGGACCAAGGAGTAGACTACAAGTAAGAAGGGGATTGGTAGGGGAGGAAAGGGGACTGGGCCGAGTACAGAAAGAAGGCCGGGCGTTAGCTCGAACGCGTGTGTGTGTGTGCGGCGTATGGTTGTATTGTTGTATGGTGTGTGTGGTGTGTGGTAGGTATATGTGGTATGTAGGTAGTACTACATATGTGGTGTGTTTGTGTGTCGTTTCGGTTCTCAGGCGACGGGCTGCGTCTCTCTGTTCCCCCCCGCGGTGCAACGCAGCTTGTGGCCTGTCTAAGCAGCACTGCCCTGAATGAGCGTGGACGGACAGAAAACCAAGCAGCCAAGAAAGAGGTGGAATTACCAAACGTAGATGAGAAATAACCCGTCGTCTACAATAAGTAGTAGTCTTAGCTTTGCCGAGGCGCGGTCATGGACTACTATATACGGAATGGTGGAAGAGTGTGATGGAAGTGGTGAAGTGAATAAGAAGTTAACATACGAACGAACGAGTAAGGTATTAAAGAGTCTTGGGGCTCCAGGTTCTGAGGTTTCCATTTAGCACTGGGGTGCGCTCCACTGATCAACCTCTGATCTATTCTAGGCATTCTAGGCCGTTAGGTCCTACACTACACCACCCAGTACACCATACTGGACTCGACTAGAAGGGGGGAAGGCGAGGAAGAGGTAGGGTCGAATTGTCCGACTATACTAAAAATGCCTGGCGACTCCGATACCCCGATTCCAAGTGCTGTGCCAATCACTGACGAAACACCCTTCATTCGTGCTTCCCGACAAGGGCCCTGGAAGCCCCCACCTTATCTACCTCGTTAGTGCACAACCCTCCCGTGTAGCCAAGCGGGAGAGGCCGCTACACAATCTGACGCCTGATGCTCGACCTTGGTTACCCGCACCTAAAATTATTCAAGGTTATTATCAACAAGTATAATCAAACCTCACGTACCTATTCACGCCAGCACGAGCGGCTCGTCTGGTAACGTATGCCCTGACTTGATGATGCGTCCGATCAGTCTCCGAGCTATACCACCTCTAGGTATATTGGTAATTAGCACAACGACTAAGTTACGAAACACTCACTTAAAGTCATACGGTTCAGTCGTGGCCGAGGCCTTGGCACGTCACCTTCAGGCAGGTAAATGCTGTTACTCCTCCAACTATGTGAGGTTGATGTTACTTCTCGGCCTCACGAGATAAAGTCCGGTCGGTAACTTGACGTATAGATATTGTTAATCTTGGTACGATGATTGTAAATGCATCGGTAGGGAAGAAACAGCATGATGAATAATCATTGTTGAGACGAGTCGTGCTTCAGAAGATGGTTACGTGTCACGCAGGTCGGGCTCGAGCTCAAATAAGGAAGAAACGTAATTACGCAGCCTACGTAGGTTCGTGAGTTCGACATGACGCTGTAGACGGCGACGATGTGAGTGCCAATATTGAAAATATATTGACGATCGGGAAACAACCTGATGGATGCGGGTGGACCCGGCTTCGACTACGAATCCGACCCCTTTTCTTTTTGCTTCCTTTCTGATAGGCGTTGTTCCATTGTTTGAAAAAAGGGTATACTTAGATGATCTGCATCAATACAGGTTTCCCCATCCCAGAACTCATCTTACCAGTCAAGCCAGGACGCGGCGTCGTATTGGATGACGGTCATGTTGTATACGTACTCCATACTCCAACGAACGTTCCCAGGGTCGTAGCTGACCTTGCGTGCCTTGCTGCGTGGGGAAGGGTGGACTGAGCTTGTGCCTGTACGCTAGAGAAGCACGACGCGGCTCCTGTGAGTTTCCTGATGAGTAAGACCATGCCTCGCATGCTTCAACGGTAATTGAAGAAAGACACGTTGTTGGTTACGTTATGGTGGCTGTCCCTACAACCAAAAAGTCATCAGCGTGGTTTGCAGCACCCGAGATGCCGTCTTTTCGTCTACGACCCAATGTTGTCTCCGGGGCTCGCCAAGCTCGGTTCCGACTCCTGGGTCTCCAGGACGACGTTAAATGAGCCGGTGTTACGGTGCTCAAACTGGGGTAGGACGGACATACAGTAAATTTGCACACGTCAGATACTCAGACATTCTGTGGCTTAGAGAGAGCGGTCTCGGGCACAGATAGATAGACCTCGCCTGGTAGAAGTAGGTATCCGACCCCGGACTAACGCCTAACATACCTTGAAGCCTGTTCCAGTGTTCTGCCGTCGTGGGACCTTGTGCTTGTTTGCTTGTAACGCCACCCAGGCGAGCCGGTAGTATCGAAGCCGGCCGAGAAAAGGCCTGATGCTACCTCGCCGACCGCACATGAACAACAGCCCTGGCTACAGTTAGCGTGAGAAAGAGATGCCGAAGGCCGGCTCCCAATGGTAAGCGGACTCGGACCAGGCCTCGATGCAATATCTTGTCCGGAATAGGAAGGCAGCAATGTGTGCGTCTGCTATCCTCGTCTGCCACCATCAGAGATGCGGCAGTGAGCGAGTCTAATGCCGCCTCGATGATGTCGCGACCGCTGATCCGAAGATGGGCTGCAGGAGCTGGAAAATCGCCTAGGTCGTGCATGTGTGTCGGGACCAACGACATTCTCCAAAGTTATCCCTACCGCTCAAGCGTCGCAGCTTGTTCAGCGGGGGTCAGCCCACGGGTCCACGGGTTCTTCTGCAGGATTCCGCCACCTTACCCCTCTGGAATCCTCGTGGCTTTTCTCTTCATCGTTCCTCTCGTATCAGATAGGGGGTTTGTGGCGGTTACAAGTTACCCCGGTGCGGTATTTCAAACGAACGGCACTCGTTCAGATCCTCTTCGTGCCGTTAATGCATCCCCGGCGATCTGTTGAGTTCTTGTTGAGGCCAATGCGCATCCATGTGGACGAGCAGGGGCAAGCCGAAACCTTCACGTGGTCGGTTCACTTCCTTTGCGCCACTTTTCGTTTCTTTTTTCCGCATCTCAAACGTAGCTCTTGGGGGTAAGCAAGTCGACATCACAACCAAGCGAGCCAGTAATCTTCAGCCCACCATTGTATGAAGCTTGCTGTCGGTGAGTGCGGTAAAGCGGAAAGCGACTTGTACCTGGCCGGTAGAACGATGATTTCTAGAAACATCTCAAAACTGCGCCTAAACGCCAATGAACTTGCTGCGGAGAATGCCGAATAATACGAGGCGTCCCTGGCACAGTAGCAGATTAATGATACTGTAGCATGATAAAGCCCACTAACAGAAGCATCTTTTCACGACGACCAATCACGCTCAACCCTCAAGCCAGGTGTGGAACTTTTCATTCGGTAGCTACCGTTGCATCTATCACTTGATTATTACTTTCTACCTTAGGTACATACAGATTTCAATATAACTTCAGTATTGAGTAAAACTATACAATCACAACGAAACAAGCAAATAAAGCGCTGTTAACCTCATACCTTCGTATCCGTAGTGTCCTACTAGTAGTTGTAGTTGTACGGAGGACTTACTGGTTGTCAAAGCATAAATATTGCTCTGTCAGTATAGCTGACGGCAGATTTTAATAGATTGTCTGACGCCAGAATCTACCCAAACTGCTTAGTAGATATAGTATGATGTTTTGAGCAGCGAAGTTTCAGAATTTCTAAGAAGCGCCACAGTCCTAATAATACGTGAGTAGAGTGATTCACCGTCTTCAATGAGGACCTGCCGCTAGTGACACGACGAAAATAAGTACCAGTTAACTGCAAGCAATGCGATACACCATGTCTAAGTAGAGTGTTAATACGCAAGTGTCAAGCACCAAATAGGGAATGATAATGCGATAGTTGCAGATATAAATCTAAGCTGACCAATTACGTGACAAGCCAACCTAACATCGACTTCAAGTCCGTGGGGCAGTAAGACTCATTGCAACAGACCTAAATGATATCTCTATCCCTTTGGTTTCGATGACCCGACTTAGCCCGCCGGCAGATGTAGTGACACAGTAGCTGGCATCCAAAGAGTAACGCAATGTAATGGCGCGAATTAGGCCAGTATTAGGTAAAGCAGCATTAGCTGTCGTAAGAAGGCCAAGTTAAAACGAGCCTACATACAAGGTTGAATATTGTAGGTTTCTTTGCTCATCTTATTATTATCTTAGGTCGATGATATAAGTCTGATGCCGAAGCGTCAGATTTGATGTGAATCGAATCGACTTCTGTATACACTTTAAGATACTAATGCCGAATTCCATGGGATTGATAGACAGAGATAGCGTCCTTGATATTCGAGGTCATTGCCCAAAGTAAACTGAATTCTTTTCGGAATTATTCTCTGAATTACAGCTAAGTTTGTTGACAACGTTGTGAATATTAAAACCATGAGTGGCGACGACTTGACAACTGACTACTATCTCATCTACTCATTTTCGTGCGCACCCAAAGCGTACTCAGACGGTTTTTAGTCAGGAATGCAGTGGTCGACGGTGTAGTGAACTAACAAGTTTGGCTATTGGGTAGTGCCTGAGCGACTTCATGTGTGCAGTATGAGCGTGAGAGAGACTATATGAAGCACAACAGGTAATTAGCACATTGTTATAGATTTGTCAAAAGTTTTGAGATTATCTAATACAAAAGCTATCGATCTTCGTTGGTGCAAAATATGAAGTGAAGCCTGTTGGGCCCGAATTGGTATATGAGGAACCCTTTGCTTGAAGGACGTAATAGACACTTCTTGTTGTACGAGGGTCTCTGAACCATCTATCCTGACTGCGTATTGAACTCTCCTTGTCGCGTGCAATCCGTGACACTGACGATTCTTTGATAGGAATGGCTTGATGGGCACGTCGTCGGATAAGTTTTACTCGACATGATGAAGTGATCTAGAGCATTTATAGTGCCAATACCAGGTGAAAACAAACTTCCTACATCCCTCCAGGCAATAATTCTACTTCCGAATAAACAAGAATGGACGGTTGCATACACCAAATCAACCATGCCTAGACTTTTCTAGTGGAAAGTTTCAAGGTCTAGGTAGATTTTGGGTTCATATTTTCCCGGCTTTTCTCTAGAGGCGGCCGTCACCGACGATTAAGCTCGCATCAGCAATTCATTACTGGCATTATCGCAGTTTCCTTGTCGAAGTTTTGGTTGTTACGCTCAGAAAGTGATTCTAGGGTAAGGGCAGATTACAGCTGCTCTCTGAGCGTACCTTCCCTAACAAGACTCAAGAACTCGCAATCGAGCAACAGCAACGGCCACATCTCATAAAGTGTTGCGTCGTTCCTTCGTCTAGTTCTCTCAGTACCTTGCGCTTGTCCTTCTCTCCAGTCCCTCGTTGTCGTCAGTTGTCGTTCAAAGCGCCGCCCATCAGATGTGGCCCTGCTACACCTTCACATCTCACATGTACGGCGACTTCTCGCCTAAGCCAGGCAATGAGAAACCGCGTCATTCGTTCGATAGTCATACCACTCCTTTTCCCACCGATGCCTTCGATAATTCGGACGTGATGGACAATAACGACACGGAAAACTGGGTGGTACCCAATGCCAATTACCTATTGCAACAGTTACAACAACCACAACCACCACCACCACCACAACCACAACCGCAGCTCGTCCAGACGCATTCAATGCCAGCCCAGAATCAGCTACTGGCAGTCCGGCAGTCCACGCCTCCTCGTCAGTACACCACCGTCGGCTCTGTCTACAACCCGCAGCCCCAGCCTCTCCAGCCGCCCGTGCGTCGTGGCCGAACCATCAAGTCTCTATATCCCTACAAAGGCGAATCGCCCGCAGGCTCATCCCAGGTCCAGTACACCCCGTTGCAGCAGAACTCTGACCGAGCTATCAGCCCTGTCCGCCAAGATTCCAGTTCCCTCCCCTCAACTCTAACCATCACACGCCAAGAAAGGAAAGTACTGCAGAAATTTGGTGTTGTGGTTCCCAACGCGCATCAAGCCTCAAGCCTGCCCGTTGCGAGACAATCGCCCGCACAAGCATCACGATACATGGGAAATCGGGAATTGAACGCGTTCGGTACTCTTGACAACTCTATTGCTGAGGAACACACGGCCATGCTTACCAATACAAGTGCTGGATCTGATAATGAGAGCGATGCTACTGATACGAAACCTATATCTGCCATGAACTTTAACAGCTTAACAAACTTAGCTTCATACCCTAACCCAATGCAACGAGCTGCGCAGAAGGTTCTCGCCTCCCATCGTCCGCTACCCGTTCCGGCCACTGGCGTGAGTCTTTCCAACTCCTATCCAGACTGAAGAATTGTTCGGTCTGATTTTGGTGCAATTGCTGATATGGACTCGCAGTCTCAAACCTCAGATAGCCATTCAGTCCATTACGACCCAGAAGCAGCACGTTTTCTATCAATCGACGCTTTTCGGATCATGCCTGTTTTACCTAAGGTTTGCGGTGCACCCGCGCCATTGACTGCTGGGCCACCCGGTGTTCGACAACTCAGACAGACGACATTCGAGCAGGAAACCCTTCAGAGAGCTCGAGATTTCGACGACGAAACCCCGATGATGAACCCCTATCGTACGCAGCTACCTTTTGATCAGCATACCGGTGGGCCCTCTTTCGAATATGAGAGTATCTCTGAGGGGGAGGAATTGGAGGACGATGACTGTGACCACGGCTGTCACAATACATTGATCATCGATACGCTCTCAGCTGATGAGGCACTAAAGTTCTACCCAAAGGGCCTGCCCTCAAACTTCAATTCCTCTACTCTTCGCGTTTCCCGTCACTGGGATGCTGAGCGTCTGGCGAAAGTCGAACGTCTGTCTGATCCATATCCGGCCCACAGTCAGGACAATTTTTGGGCCGAACGCAAACGGTACATCGATAATTGCTTCTACGGCGGAAGCAACACATTCAACAAATCGTTTGACGTGGCTGTCTCGGAGCATAAACATCGTGGTGTGGCTCGTATTGTTGGCCGCCCCTATCAAGAGCCCCCTAATGATCAAGGCAAAGTCGTCAATCGTCGGCTCCAAATACGTGATGCGTCACTTATGCCCGCGTCAGAGCAGTAAGAATTTTCTACTTTTTGCTTTTTTCTTGGAACTTTTGCTCTACATGCAAATTGCAGTGTCATTTGCCGTCGATAGCAACTGCTAATTACTTAATTTTGATAGTGCCAAACCTTTGCTCTCGATGGCCTTCCAGACCATCAGTAACCGCCCGGAAATTTCACCTGACATAAAACTCCCGGGATTTGAGCAAAGCCTCCGCCCTTCCTACTTAAAACGTTGATCTTAGAATACGCCATCGGGAGTATTTAACACAATGCTTGGTTAAAGGATAATATTATTTGATTCAGGCTCGGCCACGGGTGTTCTAGGAGAAATCATGGAGCGATCTGATTGAAATTCCGCAGCACAAGTACCCTTGAGTTTTCATTTGCCCATGGATGTGCCTCGTGTCTTCGTTATTAATAATTTGTGTATCAACGAAGTAGCAGCTGCTGAATTGATTCTGTATTTATCTCCTAAAAGGTACTTTGTGCCTTAACAAGGACATCATTCTAGTTAACACTATCTTATTTTGATAAATAGAAATTACTACGTCCATATTATGATGTCTTGAATCCCATTGTTGTTCAAAAATAAATTTTATATGTGCTTCAAATTCAATGGCTAACTTAAGGCTCTATTGGTACCCTGCCCTAGATTCCTTGTCACACAGGAATGTACTCCATCGCGGCCAGATTCCTCAGGAAGGTCAGGCATCTGTTGATGTGAAAACTATTGTTATTTTGCAAAGTATCTTCTGTGCTCTTTTCCATTACTGCAGTCAGCTAGGTGTGTTCCTGTTCGGGCTTGATTCTTAAGAAAGGGTTTGGTTTCGACTGTTTTCATAAGGTGCAAGGACTAGGTGTCGTTAATGAGAACTGCCAACTTGTAAATATGATGCAGATTTGTTAGTAGAAAAGGGGTTAATTAGAAGATGGGTCAATGTTCGTGATACTAGAACACCAAGGACGGATTCCAGCTAGCCAATAAGATTGGAGGGATATAAACCTCGATATGTGCGCACTCCTTCAGCAGACGTTCCCAACTAATACCACTCGAATGGTATAGTGGTAAAGTAGTCGATAGGATAAACTCCTTGTGTCAGAGGCAGGGCCATAGGCATTCAAGGGTTTTCCGGTCCAGGGATGTTGAGTGTAGCTTAAGCCCTGTGATTCTTTTTATAAATTTCAAGGGTGGTACTTCGATTCTTGACCGAACTGTTGTTTTGCTTGTTCTTTTGTATTTTTTTCATGTTATCTTTTTAATTAATCTACCACTACACACTCTTGCGTTCTAAGATATAGCAGTCTATCGTGTTGAGATATCTATGTATTCGCGTCTATATCTATTTCCTAGATCGCCTAACTTGTCGAACTGTTATTGGTATATTCTCGGGCACTGTTATGAGACATCCATTCTACAAGGAAGCTCTATGTTTTCTTGGTCCATATATTGTATTGATGTGTATTTAAAAATATACAGTTATTCTAAATCAATATGAGAAACATTCGAAGATAAGCCGCTAATTATCATAGTTCTAAATATTGCGTTGATGTGGTCGACAGATTTCAACCTTACTAGCTCCCACTAGTAGCGTGTTTCTTCAGGAACGCGTTATATCTCTCATAAAACACTGGCGTTTCAGGATGAGTAATGATAACGGCGGGGAAACAGTGTGGTACTCCTTTATAACAGTACACCTCGGTATCGACACGTCCGGATTTGAGGGCGTCGGCGTAAGCGAAAGCTTCGTCACGGAAGATGTCAACGCCTGCGAATTGGATCACTAGAGGTTTTGTTAGTCTGACTAGGTCGAACACAACTAAGGAGAAACCTAAGACCTGGGGTTAGGATGAGGTGAGAGTCCACTAACGTGCTGGTGGTAGTCCTTCAAACGAGGAGGCAAGCAGAGGCGAGTGCCTGTAATCAGGCTTGGGATTCGGAATATAGGAGTTGAGGAAAACATCGAACCTAACGGAGCTGAGAACGACGTTATCGGTGTTTTGAATGTGGCTACCAAGCTCGTACTTGTCGTACGGGAAGAATTTGGGATGACAGACTGCTGGAAAGTGCAGCACCTGGGCAATTATACCAGTGACGCCCTCTTCTCTGGCCATGATTGACAGAACGGCAGACTGGTAGGTAGATTAGCGGCTGAAAATGCATATAGCCTAGTAAAGGAGGGTATTAGAACCCACCAGGTTGGCGCCGGCACTGCCTCCTGCAACAATGATCTTTTCTGGGTTGATCCCGAGCGTTTTGGCGTTCTCCTTACACTGGGAGTCGATAGTTAGCATACATGACGTTACAAGACAAGATGTGGCCTACATACCCATAGCAATCCATCCCAGCAATCCTCAACTGGCTTCGGGAAAGGGTGCTCGGGCGCCCTTATGGACGTTAGCAAATTGTGGAATATGTTTCGCGGGTATTATTGAGAACACATACATGCGGTAATCGACGCTGATGACTATGATATCGGTGTTGGTGGCAGCATAAACGTCCTCGGCGCCATCTACCTCGTGTCCTCCAACGCAGTAGCCTAGGTTAATAAAGTTAGCATATTGTGATATAAGATGAAAATAGTCAAAGATTAGTGTTACATACCACCACCATGCATCCGGTACATAAGTGTCGCATCTGGTGACACATTAGGAGATTTGTAAACCTTTAACTCGACCAAGTGACCATCGCGTGCGGGGAAATGCAAGATTTCAGTCTTCACTTCGCTGTATCGATCAGGTCCGCCTGGGGGCATCGCAGCATCTGGGTCACCGGCAGCCTTGCGGAAGGAGGGTATATCAGGCAGGCCCCAGAACTTGTCGTAGGCAGCGCCAATGAATGATTCAACTTCTAGAAACTCGGGCGTCTTCTCGGAGAGATGGCCATACTTTGGCAATGGCTTGAAGTCGGGGTCGATGTCGAAGTACTGGGGTTTGTCTTTGAGGCCGATCATGTTGACTTTCTGGCGTCTTGCTTTGGCTTGGTTTGCTAGTGGTCATGCTGATGAAAAGCAAACTCCTGCTGGGCGCAGCGCGGATTCTTATATAAGGGCATTGATGCAACGGTCCGTTAGAGGCTGACTTTCCAAGTAACATTCCTTGACGCCAAGATGAGTGCTATACGCTGCGAAATTTCACATCGTAGCTAGTTCCACTTGGTGTTCGGGTATGAAGATTTCGTTAATCATTCTACAAAAAGTGAGCCATTGTATGATTCATAGCATATATGATAGTACTGTTTTTCGTATAATCAGAAGCTCATCTACTGTAAGTACGCTTAAGCGTACATACATGCACATGATGGCGGGTCTCATCACTATGAATCATTTGCCGCTAACCGCTTCAAGCCAGCGTATAGGGCTGGTTGTCGCAAATGGTAAGGTAACAACCCCTAGTTCCATGGGACCAGCATACTGGTATAACAAAACAGAACCTAATCTTTTTTCAAGCGCCTTTGGCACCGTTACTCGGTGATCAACGAATACTTCGCATATAGCTAGGACTAGAAATCCCTCACCATGGAATTAGAGGCTGAGCCGAGAGACCCTGAGGCGGGTTCGCTCGCGTAGGGCCTTAAGAGGCATAGGTACTATGGGGCTATCAGTATGAATCATATCCAAGGGTTCTCAGCTCTTGATAAAAGGGATCTATCTATAGATAGATTCCATGTCCGAGGGAATATAAGAAGTGCAAACATCACACAGAAACACCGAGTTAAGTTCGCTACAGCAAGCAAGGAACAACCGCCTACAAATTTCAACACACTTCTCACGAGACTCGCAGCATCTACAAGGCCCATCATACTCTCGAATATATTCGACACGGTTTTGTGGGATCAAATGGCTGAGTTCACACTACCCGAATCGGCTACCGGTCTCCGCGTGGTACCCGAGTCTCAATTGGACTTGCGGCCTGAGGCACAGATAATAGAAGACCTCAAGACCTTTCGACCCATCACCTCGGAAAAGAATGTATGGTGTTTCTGGGATAAGGGCTGGGATCGCATGTACCCTAGCTATCAATGCACCGTATTGAACTGGGTGAGAAAGCTCGGCAGTTCTTGGACGGTTCGCATCGTCGACCTCATGGAAGACTCGCCCAACAATATCTACAACTATGTCAGCGAGGACTGGTTTCCGGATTGCTTCATAGATCGAACAATGGACGGAAAACATGCAGCACAGCATTCTGCCGATCTGGTGCGGCTGCCGCTCCTATACGAGAATGGAGGCGTCTGGATGGACGTCGGAAACATGCTGCATACCCATCTCGACAAGTTGTTCTGGGATCACCTGACTGCTCCAGATTCGCCTTATGAGATGGCCGTCTGGATTATTACTGGGCAGATTAGAAAGCAATGGGGTAGCTTTGGCAACTATATGATGGCTGCGCGCAAGGGCTGCATCTTCGTCAAGAACTGGCACCTCTCCTACAAAGAACTGTGGAGAGACCATACCAACTGCGACGGTTTCCATAAGTTACCCCTAATTCAGGACATCGGCATTGCTGAGGGCATGGCCGACTGGGAATTCAAGGACAAGATCCTCCAGATGAGCGATTACGTGGCTCAGATGCTTCTCGGCGATCGCACGAAGAATCTGCTCGATGTCAGCACGGGCTGGAACGGCCGCGAATTCTGGGAGAACAAGATATTCATGGTGGAAGGCATCTTCAACGGTATTCTCGGAGCGATCAAGACGGACTATGATGGTTACAAGCAAGCCGAGCTCTTCACTACGCCGCTTGACGAGCCGAACGAGGAGAAGAGGAAGGCTGCAGAAGCTTTCGTCCTAGAAGTGATAGAGAACAGCCACATGTACAAAGTCTACCATAATTCGGCAGGCGGGCTGCCGGCGCTTGGAGACGTGGTGAAGAAGGATGGCTTCAAGGATGCGACTCAGAGGCCGGGCACATTTGGCGAGCTGTACAGGTACGGAACAGTACACTGGGAGTCGACGCGCGAGGTAGAACGGCTGATACCTCAGCCAACGGGGGAGGACATGATTCGAGCTACACCTACAACGCCACGTGAAGGCTATGAGAACTAGTAGTAGCCAGCCTACATGATTATATATTCAGTTAATTGAGTTGATAATACGTGTAACTATACCTAGGAAGAGTCACGCAATTTCAGTTTGAGATGGTTAGCTAAGTCGTGAGGGTAAGATGCGTATTCGGCGATAACTTAGGTCCGAAACTATGTTTCATAATCTAACAAAATAAAAACAAGAGAATGAAAACAACGTCCCCATATCGTCATTTGGGCTTAGAGCATGAATACAGCTTCACGGAAGAATAACATTGAAAAAATGAGAAAAAGAAATGTCTCCTGAGGGTGACTCGAACACCCGACCTGTGGATCTCTAAGATAATTACAATTACAGTCCAACGCGCTACCAACTGTGCCATCAGGAGTTGTTAGAATTCAGGGATTTAATAAGTATATATAAAATAATGCATGCACTAAGAGGTTATTGCAGATTCGAATATCCCCCCAAGCCCTAGTCGTCTAGCCCTTGTGACATTCTATATATATAAGTGATCGATCCCCTAGATTTAGGAGGACTCAGAAATCAATTGATCACTCGATTGAGCTCTAAATAACTACTCCCTCCCAGACATAGAAAGGCCTATACATCCACTCCGGATCCATAACCATGACATTGAGGTGGTAGTATGTAACAAGGGTTAGAGATCTAGGGCTTGAAAAAACATTCGAATTGCAATAACCTATCAGGTCGTCAAGGGTGTCATACAGTCTTAAGTCCTCGCTTCCAGCCCTGGCGGCGATCCAGGTTTAAATATACGAGAGTTCCGCTCTTGCTCGATTGGCCGTGCTTGTTTAGGTCCGTATTGTTGTTATCGTGATCGGAAGAACACGAAAATGAATACGGGTAGCTGCATATGCGGTTCGCCGCTTGTAAGATCTTTATATGATATCGGCGGTCCCAACCCCTGGTTTGTAGATAGATTCAATGCCAATACCTTGGGCTAGTCCGTACGACATTTGCTTTTTGCTTTCTTTTACTAGGTGTTGCCCGTTCAGCTCCGTGTTGCCTATTATTGCGATTAGGTGACCGAATCTTCGACCTGCCAATTATTTATATGATATTAGTAACTATGATTCGTAGTCTCGGACATGTAATGCAGTCCTAGTACTTTGGCTCAGTCCCTGTAACATAGTGTCAATTAAGGTGATATCAGTTCAAGCTCAAAGCAAAGGCAATTAGCACAGAAGGTCAAATAGCTTAGCGAGTGCCAGTGTGTACGGCCAAGGACCTGACAAAGAGCATAGTTCCGAGCGCTTCTAAACCCAGTTGATGGTGGTAAGGGAATCGATTATAGTAATGTTAAGAATGAAAACCAGACAGTGCCCCTGTCGACAAGTGATTAATCATAACACAGATTCAGCCGGAGGTTTTCTACTAAGATAACAGAAAACCTAGCGTTAAGGTTGGAGGAGAGGAGAACAGGTCGGCCGCAGCATTGGATCAAAGCCGGTGACTACAGAGGTGATTCCTCCTTTTGTATATAAGTGGCCTATAAAGAAAGCAATAGAAACCTCAAACCTCCGAAGTCTGCACTTCCTAAAGCTTATGTAGGCTTAACTCCCCAGACTCAGCCAACGGAGCATCCAATGGACCGGGAACCTCAACTCAACATGCCAGAAACGTATTCTCTTTAAGTATCATATAGTCCTTTCGGTAAATAAAGCACGGTTTACAGCTCAAACGCGACGATATATCAAAAATAGTGCACCAAAAAGGAGAGAAGTGCTACGAAGGCAATGAGTACAAACAAGGCGCCTTAGTCGAAGAAAACCATACGCACACGGTATTTTTCTCGGAAGTGACTTTGCGGGACGGGACATAGCCATATTCAAAGCTCCAACGCCATCATAGCTCTTGAATTTGAAACAACTCTAGTTAAATCAAGTTTTAACCTACATAGCCATAGCCTGCCCCGGAAGTTCCGAAAGCCAACCATCCGTATCTTCCTCTACGGTGTTCGTGACAGCA
This sequence comes from Xylaria curta, assembly GCA_022495235.1. Lineage (NCBI taxonomy): Eukaryota > Fungi > Ascomycota > Sordariomycetes > Xylariales > Xylariaceae > Xylaria > Xylaria curta. Next base: position 213,422 of record MU375944.1, read on the forward strand.
CACTTATTCATCTCTTCCACAGTCTGAGTCTTCAATATTCCTTGCATCCCGGGACTCCCGCACATGTGGAACATGCATGTACTATTCATAGCCCGCTGCAAGCTATCGCCTTGCCACCCGAACATGTAGTCCGCGTGCGTACCGTAGCCCAACCCATCGCCAAACGACCAGACAAATGGCTGAGATCCATCTTTCGGCCACATATCCTTGAATACTGTCGTGTCCCACATCGTCTCGTAAGCAAGTTGTGGCACGCGGACTGGGTGAGAGTCGGGACAAGGGCCTGCCTCTTGGAATGCTCCTCTAACCGTGCTGTACATGTGAGACTGGTGGTCTGGACTATCAAGATTCACACCGTCCCAGCACGAGGGGAAGTGATGGATTGCCATTACTAGAACACTCAGAGTAAGCTAGCGTCATTCAAGCGTAATCCTAGGAAGCTTTGAAGACATCAGATTAATTTGAGAGGAGACGTTCATGCTCTGAAAGCCTCCTGGTTGAAAAGAAATGACTACGCGAACTACTCACTTCCTGCGGGGCATGGCTCTTTGGGCAGTTCGTTTGTCTCATAACCTCTGGTCAAGATAGTCTGTAGACAAGTATATCGGAGGCCTTTCTGGGCACTTGAACCGGTCATAGAAGTAGTAGTTGGAGAGCCGACTGTCATTCTGAAGCCCTAAGCACCATGTCAATAAGCATTCGTTCACTGCTGGTGTAGGTACTATGTAACGCACGGGTTTAAACGCCTGGATATATCGGTCACCATTACCAGTGAAGTCTTGCTGAGTATAGTAGATTGTCATCCCGCCCCTGATATCAGGAGCATCCTGACCCTCAGTGCCAAGCTGGGCATTTGGGTATTGTGGTACTCTTTTATAGGAGCCGTTTTCGTGTCTGAAATACAAAGCCTACTAACATGTCAGAGCTGCCGTCAAGAGTGAAAATCTGTATGGCCAAAAGCAACTTACCGCAGTCCAATAATTTGAAAAGTCTTCGGTGTACGCGCATGTTGTGCAGCTGCCTTTCTCACCAATATCCCCTTGCATAGTCGCGTTGAAGGCATTCCCACCGACAATCTGATGAACATGAGCCGAAGGTATCTGGCCGGGCTCAACAACCGGATCCAGGCGCTGAATCGATACGGACGAGCATCCAAACCGAAGACCGGCGTGGGAGAGCCCAGCTTGTAAGATGAGAGTATATATGGCCTTCATCTTCAACGGAATAAGGGATTGTTCCCTTGACGTCTACTGGCTTTTGTGACAATTGTGGTAACAATGGTGGTGCGGTATGGTGCTGGACACATAGGGTTTATGAATATTCCGCGCCGTAGTTATGTGTAGGGAGAAATATGCCGCCTATCACTGGGCATTATATTGCCAAGGTAATATAGATGCCTTAACGAGTTTCCCTCAGGATTAGTCGTTGAGAAGCGATGGCTTTGTAGATTGGTGTACTATAAATTAGCCTATCCGAGTGAGGTGATGCCAGAAACCGGGGCCCGGATAATTTCCAACGACGATAAATTCATTTGCCGATTCGTCAATACGCCATCTCATATATTCAGTTATAATATGTTGTCTAAGCACAAGGCTTAGTCATACGCTATTCATCGCACTTCTCCTCTTAGTTGTACAAGAAAAGGGGAGAATGTATGGGGTAGTATGCGATGATGCCTCGCATTCTACACCAACAACTCCGTCATGTCTTAGACACGATCCCTGTTGGTGATATGAACAAGCTTGAAGTTTTGAACGCATTGATAAAATGGTTCTTGGGGCAAACAATCAACTGTGTAACGCTATGAGAATGGAATATAATCTGCTTACAGGGAGACTACAATGGAGCTGATACTTCTGTCAAGACTCTTCTTGTATTAATTAGGTAAGGGACTTTCTTTATCTCCTGTATTAAATGGATATCGAGTCTGTATGTCAGATGCAGAAATAGAGGAAGGTCCCATTTTAATAGAACGGAATCTCAGTGCTATGAAATAATTATCATGTTGTTTGGTTGGAAATAAGGTTAGCTAATTAAAAGGATCAAATAGCCACGAGGCTACTTTCACACACAAGGTCTTCATAGCAATGCACAATTAAAAAATTAGAAAGCTCTTATGATATGTTGTACGTATACTCACATTAAATAGTACTACTCTACCATATCTCTTGTTTTACATGTAGCTAATATGAACCTCGCATTAATTCTGATTCTTGGGCTTCGTCATTGTGAGGTAAATGCAGTGTTTAGGATCTCTTCTTGCCCTGCAGAGTTCTAGGCGAGACATTGTCATCAGGGTTGAACATGTTAATGAGATTAATGAACTGGATAGTTGGATCTTGAGTTCCTGCACATGAATTTATTAGGAGGCATAGTGTAAGTAAGAAGCTTTGTGTATGTATCCCAACCTTGCGAGTATGTCGGGATCCATGGTGATCATCTGGGGGATGGCTCTTAAGCATTTCCCTACCGCAAAGGCTTCGCTGACTAATGATATATACATAAGACCTTCTAAAGGTCTGCCGGATATACTCCGCATAAGCATATCCTCCGTGGCGCAATTGGCTAGCGCGTTCGACTGTTATGACAACAGATAATCGAGAGGTTGACAGTTCAAGCCTGTCCGGGGGAGTCCATCTTTTGTTTTGTTTGTATATACCAGAAGGGCACGGCAGAACTGCACAACTTTTTTTCTCTTTTCCAAAGAGTGCCCTAATTCTCTCCTCCCCTTCATTTACAACGTGTCAAGGAATTTAGGTGAGGAAAAGTATGCACGAGAGCTCCAAACCAAAAAAATCCCTCCCTGGTAGTGTGGAGGAGAATGAGAATGATCAGACTCGCGTAAGCTCGCTAGCCTTGATACATGGTTCCGATCATATAAGCCAATTAATTAATTGAAGGATAGGATTGCATTCAATTCTTCAATGGAAAGGACTCAACAAAGTCAAATCGGTTATCACACATGCACGGGGAAAGACAAATGTTGTTCGAATAAAGATGGAACAGAAAGCGAAAAGAATCGTGACAATTTACGACGGTATCGTACCTAAACCGACACAAGAATATATGCGATGAAGCATAAATAGGACCTCAGGAGACCATGGCAGGTTACAAGACTGGAGAATACAAGAAATACCCTCTTCAGCGATAACAAGACCTGGGCTCGACTATTATTACTTCAACCCTTCTTCCTCCGAGGATTCTTGAGAAGATAGATACACACAACGCAACAGTGGCGCACCCTGAAGACTATTCTGCCCCGTCCCCACACCGCGACAAATCAATGATATCTGTGCTGGGTAGATAGATTCCGTAGCATTAGCCTCCAAAAAGTCATTCATCTGTGTCCTTTTTTTCTTCTCTAGGAAGAAGATTCGTCGCCTGCGGGGGCATTTTCTCTCTTATTTAGAGACCATCAGGAAAGTAAAATTTTGATTCGTACGTAGTACATGGTTGTTCAGAAAGTGCTGGGGGAATAAAAAGAAAAACAATCAATGGGTATTGCTGCGGGTGTCGCATATCGAGAAAAGTTCGTGAAATTCAGAAAAGAGGGAATCGCTCAAAATGCGATCTGGCGTTTTACTTGAACAACAAAGGGCGACCATGCGAATCCTGTCGCAATGCCTAACGGCGTCGATTCGTAGCAGGGTCCCGGTGCTTGAGTCGGCTGGTTCGCCAGCCCTCATACCATTGCTCGCGGCTGGCCTCTCGCAGCTCACTACGCCACTCGGTAAAAACGGCGTCTCTTAGACGAGTAAAGTCACAGTGGTCTGGGTCGTAAGGATTAGCCGTACCCCAAGGGAATTTCCGATCAATGGCGCCGGGCTCATAGAGATCGGGGCTGATGATCGACATGGGCAAAAGAGGTAGTTCATCCGAACTGTCTTCGCCCGACGCTTTGGGTTGGTGGATCGAGCTGTTTGATCTTTGTTTCGAGACGGAGGATGATTCATCTTCAACCTCGGCTATATCATTATCCTCGCCGTCAGACTCCACTGCGGCTTCGTCTGCCTCTGCCGCTAACTCCTCGTTCTCATCGATCCTGCTAGAGTCCACCACGGATTCGTCTTCATCGTCCAAACCTAATGCCTCCAGCGGGTCGAAGTTGGCCTTCTTGAGGCTAGCCCAGACCGTTTTCTTGAGAAAAGTCATATGCGCCGTCGTGACAGTATCAGCTTTGGATATGACAGGAATCACCGTCGTCTTGCCTTGTAGTGTGCGCATAACTTGCAAGTCGAGATCCTCGTCAAGACCACCAACGATACGTCCCAGATCGATACCATGTTTTCCACCGTGAGTCACACCTGGAACTGCTCTAGCAGCGGCAATATTACGATCAAGACGAGCCGGGTCAAGAATGAGGAAAACGGCGTGGATGTGCGTATCCTGTACGCCTGGTGATCGAATCACCTTCATCTCTTCAGCAAACGTTTCCTCGAACTTCGCTTCCAAAAATGTGGACATCTCCCGTAGTTGAAGATCTACGACATTCTTCTCTAGACCCTCTGAATCCCATATGGTCAATCCTACACGCTCGCCATCAATCTCACTCTCGAGATAGTGAGGTATGAAGTTCCCAGATGGTGTTGCACGGGAGGTAACCTCTTGCTCAATCTCGGTCGATCGCTGAGATCTCTTCTTAGCCGGCAGGGCAAGAGATGTTTTGAGAAACTCGAGGAATGAAGTCTTGCCTGAGCCACGAGTGCCTATGATCAGAATGCTGCACACAATAGGTTAATAAGATCATTTGATAGGTAAACAGGACGATTGTGTTGCTACGTACTTAAAAGGAGTTGGATCTTTCCTTCTACGAACCCTTCTAGGGCTGTTAACAGTGCTGATAGCGCTGCTCGCGTAGCTGTACCGGCCACGGTTCGTCATGCTTTCTGTGCGGGCGTAGGGATCGACCCAGGCGCCGTTAGGAACCGGCGGAACTGGAGGCCTTGCGACAGAGGAAGACATAGATGGACGCCCAGGATCAATAGAAGCACGCGGAGGTTGGTGATGAAATGAATGATCTGCTTTTCCGGAGACTATGGCAACAGAGTCGGGACGAGTCTCGCCTCCAAAAGTCTGGAGAGGAAGAGGCTGAGAACCATTATAGAGGGCTGGCAGGCGAGGCGGGGAGTTGGGAACGGACTCTCTCGGTTGGTTCTGTGAAGCCTTCCTTCCACCTTTAAATTCGCCGGACTTACTGCGTCTAAGCAGATTGCCAAAGCTTGATCGACGGGGGGGAGTAGTTTGTTGGCTCATCTTTCCAAGCTAGCAATGCAGGCATGCAAAAGAGTCGGGATACGAGAAAAGGTAAGTGCGTTTACCGTGAGGGTGCAGCGGTAGGCGCAAATTGCACACGCCTGCTATCCCAAGACGGCAATGTCAATGCAGGGCGATGACAGACAATCCTGGAAAGTTGGCAAATATACCAAAGAGCGAGTGCGTTCCAAGATTGCAGGAGCTTCGGAATTTGCGATTCACGATTGTACCTCGTCACACGCTTCTTTGTCACGCCCAAGAGGCCTTCTCTCGAGAAATGAACTACCTAGGGGAAAGTGTTACGACGCTTGAGAGACCAAGATAGTCGACACTAGTTGATTACCAAATATTCTAATGCAATAGCGAGTGGGTTGAGTTGGGTTCAGTCGATCAGCCAGATAAATTGGTACTGTCCAAATTAAACCGCCAAGGTAGGTTCAGTGCAGCTTCGATTATGGAAACGTATGCGTAACGGAATTTTCGTCTGTATGCTGGGTCTAGGCACAGGGCGCTGTGCGACTTCGTTCTCTCTTCGCTGTCTGCACTGTTCGTACGTTATTTCTGGGCGGGTAGTGACGATCTCAGCAATTCGATTCCGAAGAATGATCAGTGCCTATAGGTTTTTACAATCTCATGGTCAGTCTTATTCCTTGGCAATCGCGCGATCAACACCGATAAATAAACACCATCTGTTAGTTTACCGCACTGGCGCATCGAAATGTCAGGGAAATGTGTGGCTGCTGGCAGGTGTGACGAGTGAAAGACAGCGAGCAAACTGAATGGGCAGTGTCACGGTGAGTCAATTGTATCTGCTTTCCGGGATTGCCACGGATCTCCTAGCTGCTCGCTTGGAGCTCTGCAGTGTAGTTGGCGACGGACTCTTCTGAGGATCTTGTTCGCTCTGCGGGAGCTCCCAATGTGACACAGAGGAGTGACGGGCATCAGTAGATTGCCTATCAAGCCACAGCGTCCGTCTTCGCAGTTGGCGAGCCAATACATTAATCAAGGAACTCAAGTTTCCCCAATGTTTCTTCTGCAAATGCGCCGTTGTGACACAGCCGGCAGCCCACCGACTGAAATGGACTGGTCGTTCAATACCAACCACATAGTGGCCCGATCGCAAGAGGCTTTCGTTGTGCATACGTTAAAAGAAGAAACAAGCTGCCTACCAACTTTCTGGTTCCTGCACGGGGCAAATCCTAGCGCGGAAGGATAAACTAGAATTCCACGTGTGATTTGAATCGGTGTCGGCGCAGGTCTAAGACAGAGTCTCGCTGGGCAGCGTCTGCGGATGAAGGAGTGGACGATGTGATGTGTCTGTCTAAGCAGAAACTTGGATCGGGACTTATAAGGGAGCTACCGAATCGAGCACACTCAGGGTCTCCGCATGAGGAGCTAGGAGGACGCGAATACAGCTTGTATGTTGGATATGTTCCCGCATGAAACAATCCGTCTGTGAAAATAAAAAGCAACGTCAAGTACAAGCACCGCCAGTGACGTACGACAGAAAATAGAGAAGACAAAACGAGTGCGATATGGAAAAATAAAACCACAACCAATGAACAAACGATCCAGTCAGGAGCTCAAGGCGATGAGGAGAAGGACAAAACTGGCATCGCAGCCGGAGCAGACAACGGGAAACGAGAATCGCGCGCAGTGGGATCGACTGCTGTTGCTGGGATGATGACGGGGAACCGTTGATAATTGGGCTTGGTCCACTGCCTAGCGGCATACTCTCTTGCCCCATTGCAGTCTAGCGTGAAATCCCAAAACGATAGATTTGGGGTTGTTCGGACCTGGAATCTCCCTTGATAGGCTTAACGTCGTTTACTGGGAGATCTAGCACATATCCCCTCGCGTGGCGCGAGATTTGAAACAATCTAATAATAAGGATCTTTCTGCCGAAGTTGATATAAGTAAAATCGAGAAGCCAGTCTCTCCCTTTTCAACTTAAAAAACAAACAAACAAACAAACAAACAAACCTACGATCTTAGATAGCGGGGAATAGGAATCGGTGGAATGATTTATGCTATAACCAAATGTCCCTCAATTCTTGTCTCCTGTAGAACACGATTTTTACGGTAGATTTATGTGCCTAGCTAGAGCAAAAGGAGTAAAGATTACGGCTAACCACCTATACGAACGTGCAAGTTACCGATGTGAACGCACATCGAAACTTGGAGGATCAACGTATCAAATAGATGTCAACCTGTGGTACTGTACAGTAAATCCAAGGAATTCCAGATCTTCCCTTGCGCAAGGCCCATATCATGCCACACAACATTCGTACGTGGCGTCGGCATTGCCAATTGATCGATATCATACCAAGACAACTGTTGTATTCCGATTGCCTTGGTTATTTACTGCCAGCGACTATACGTCTAATGATAACCACCGTTGAATCGATCCGTAAGAACTGTAAGAATTAGGAAGCTTGAAGCCTTTATCGAACCTTGGCCACTTGATGCAAGGTACTTAACCCTTTTCTAAAATCCAGGGTTGGACCACGTTCGCATCTACCCCATCATTGGACCGAGCCCCTGACATAAGCCTAACCAATTAAGTCCTGACAACTCTGGCGTTGATGGACTTCCTCAAACACTCCCAAAGCGCCAGTCAGTTAATGCCCATAAGCCTATCTCCTATCAATTTTACCCTGATTTTTGTTTAGGTATTTTCAATCACAGTTCTCTAATGAATAAGAGGAACTCGTGCCTCGAGGAACTACAAAATGAACTAAATGGTTTGCCCGAAATCATGGACTTCGTCTTCTGGAGTCTAAATTGAATAACCTTAAAGTGGTACACGTAACCCAACCGCGCGCCCTGTCCATGCATGCGTCGTCTTGGCTATATTCTATTATATAGATTTACATGAATGACCCCAGCCGGACCCGAGTCTTGGGTATATATAATATGTACAGAGCGAGCCGAGATTCTTCTATAATAACCCTCTAACCCGTTCTATATCAACCCTCAAACACCTCATGCTGTAATTCGACACCGAAATCCTTCGCCATAACTTGCATGCGTTTTTCCACCTCATCTTCCATGCCACCACCAAGGCCAAGCCATTGACGGACCTTGAAAGTGTAGAACGCGATATCCGTAGCAAACAGTACGGTCTTAAATATCAGATGCCGCCAAGCGTTGAAAAAGCGCTCCCGCAGTGGTAGATCTGGATCTTGGAATAGACTGGCGCTGGCCCAGTTCCCCATCATCTTCACACGGTTGACCGGTGATCCCATGAATTGGTTGTTTCCCTGCACAATACGCATGTTACGACCGATAAATATGAGCTCCTTGGGCCACTTGTCCTCGTCGGCAAGAACATCGCGAATGCCCTGCTTCATGCGCTGCTGCATCTCATAATGCCGTTCAGCCTTGGTTTTTCCGGACAGCTCGCGGGTCAATGCGTCCTTGGTAGACCCGTCACCGCCTTCGTAAGGGCGCATGAGCGTTGCGCTCGCGAAAAGATCAGGAGCCTTGATACCCCACTGCTCCGAGATATCTGCAATCGCCTTATTGTCAAACGTCATGAGACTCTTCCAGAAAAGGGCATACTGCTGTCGAAATTTGGGCGCCATGTAAACGTAGAGGCCATGGTCAATGAGAACGACTTCGGGTTTGCCAGAGGGTAGGCGACGGATAAAGATATTCCCTGGGTGCGGATCGCAGTGGACAACTCCCCATTTGAAGATCTGTGCTGAAAACAAATCCACAATCGTAGTCATTACATCTTTGTTCGAGAGACCTAGGCCGCCTTTGCCATTTCGCCCTTTCCAATTCTCGCGCTCGGGTTTTAGCTTCTCCTTTAATGGATTCTGCCGTAGCTCCCTGCGCGCGGCTTCTACGTCCGCTGGGGCGAACTGAAGCTTCTGACCATGGACACCAGCCGATCCATTCCCGTAGCCGCCGAGCCAGCGTCCTGTCGTCGCATTCTTGTCCCACAGCCGTACGCCTTCTATCCATTCTGTGACCAGCACTCGCTTCGTAGTGAACTCTGGGTAAACCTGAGGGATGTACACCCTGCCCTTAAGCGCTGGTTCCGACTCGACTAGTTTGCGCATGACTTCCGAATTCCTCGCTTCCGATTCGAAATCCGTTTCGAGCATCAGACGCTCGGTAATGAATGGCACGATGGAGTACATAGGGAGATCGAACCACCACGTGTACACGCGCATGACAACCTTGAATGCCCACAGATCCCAACCAACCTGTTTAGCGATCTCCGGCTTCTGGATCTTCACTGCGACCTCCCTGCCGTCGGGTAGCCTCGCCCAATGAACCTGCGCGACACTCGCACTGGCTCGTGCCCGCCGTTCCATGAGTCCCTTCCCCTCTTCCGCCGTGAAGCTCACACCGAAAACCTCCTCGGCACTCCTACCGCCAAAATCCTTGCGGATGACCTTCTCGACGTCCTTCCAGGTATCTTGGGGCGCATCATCGAACATGCGGGCGAACATTTTCTGGAACTCGGGTGGTAAAACAGCACTCTGCATGGCAATAGCCTGCCCGATCTTGAGATATAATCCGCCGTTGGCCCTCAGCAGTTCGAAGAGCCGCTCAGCACTACGTCGGTGCAGGTCCTCGATTGTACCTCCTGTGATCGGCACGGGGCGAAAGTTCAACTTGTAATCGAGCGCGACAAAGAGACCCGTCCCGAAAGTGAGGAGCGACCGTCCCACTCCTGAGGCGAAAGCGAGCCGGTCGACCAAATATAAACTCCCCGTCACAGCGCTGAAGATCAGTAGACGCCGTCCCCACTTCCGACTCCGCTTGAACTGCCGCGCTGCTTGGGGCTGGCCGAGAGATGACGGGGACGGCGGGCGTAGAGGTTCGAAAGGCGTGTTCTGGGTTTGCACGCCTCGCCGCAGTGGGAGGCGTGAGCGCGAGAGGTTTATATGGGATCCGGCGGTTGGGACGCCGAGGCGGCCGGCAGAGTGGAATCGAGATAGCGCATGACGGGCGCAATGGCGCGCAATCGGCGCGCGTAGCATATCTCACCGCGGAATGGTGTTGTTATAAAGTTCCACCACAAGCTGGATTGTCGGACGAGGTGGAAGACAGAGCTTCCGGGCTCTGTGAGGGGATATGTGGTGGGCGCAGCTATGGCGTCACAGGTCGTATTCTAGCAATCATAGAAAAGATATAGCGGGAACAAAGAAAACTTGGCGCATCTCGCAATGTCTATCAATGCCAGAATCAAATTCTAGTGTAGTGGCTCGTGTATGACGGAAAAGGTCGTGTAAAAAAAAATGAGGATGAGATTATGAAGAAAATCGGAAACTTTGATGGTGAATGATAGGCTGATGACGATATATTGTCCGAACGGTGATCCACGGGCTTGGGTCGCTTGCTACCTGGCTATCTCGGGGCCGACAATGCCCGCGCCCGTAAGTCCGCATTACTTCGGGGAATCCTGGAGAGGTACCCTCAGATAACCCAGACCATCCTGGGGACTCTGAAATCAATCCACGATTCTTTAACGACGCAAATTAATTTGAGGAACTCATGGTAGGCGGTATATTCCATCTGTTGGGGCCCTTCCGGGTTTGCAGCTTGGATTCGCAGATTGGATGTGACTACGGACTGACCACAGCAATGTTACCTCAGGAGAAATAAGCAATATGTAATACTCGACCTACCATGTTATATTGTAATTTTGATAACCAAAAATCTGAAATGCGAATTGCAAACGTTGTCGATTTAATCGATCTACAAGGAAGGCCAAAAACGGGATTCAAGTGGCCAGTGTCCATCTAGCATAGGTCAACAACGAATTCCCTCAGCTTTTGCTTTGAGTTAGACCATGTGACTTATGTCCGACGGCTATGGAGTTGCAGAGTGAGATTAGTCCATTGTGTTTGTCGCTAGTATTCATGACGAGATTGAATCTTGGACCAACGGTATGGTTCACATCTCTCTGCTACGTTTTTCGTCATCTTAAATTAGGCATATATTCTTGAGAAAATCCGGTGCAATGCTATGTTGTTAGGGATAGGTTGAACATTATTGCACCCTACTTATAGTTGTTTATGATGGCCGGGACAGCATCTGATAAGTACTGGTTCATACCTATGTAATTTGATGTTCAGAGAAAGCATTGACCTTCTGAGTAGTTGTTGCCAGGATCCCTTGCTGCACTGTGATACCACAGTTTGAAGTTTGAGGTTTGAGAATGGATCTAGGGACATCGTAGCGCCAACGGCCTGACAACACACAGACCACTAGGTAAACTTAGTACCACGCTTAAGTAGTTCTTCGATATCAACTTCTAATGGATCTACTCTAAGCTAGAAATCACCCGGAATTGATTTTCAACAAGGTGACAACAAGGCGTAGCTGGATTCCATTGCAATCGCATCACAATCATTGGACGACGCACTAAAATTAGGCTTACAAACCTGCTTTTCAGCTCTTGTAGCTCCGTAAACTGATGAAACGTCAGCCCCATTTGAACCCTAATTCGTAACAACTAAGTAACATCTGCGAGTAGGTAATCAAAACACATGTATTACTACCGCCATGGAGAAGATGTCAAGTTACATCTAAAAGCATCAGACTATGCTCAACAAGTGAGTTCACGGGATTCTCCCGTATGCACCTTCGACATACCGATGCGATAACCATGCTTGTTAAGGTTCGGGACCGTGCATGCCTACATGTGTAGGTAGGTAGGTATTTAGGTAGGTAGCAGGTAGTGGTTTTTCGTGTCTTAATTAGTAACTCGAGCCCCTGTCGTTAGATGTGACGCAAGGCGCGGGGGTTTTAATATTCATGATACGAAGCGAACCCGTGTACTCAGTCGATGACGTGAATCGGATGCGATTTTAACATGTACTTAGAAGTATGCGGTCAATTCTCTTAGTGCTTTTGTGGTGTCGTATCTATCTATTCCGTTATATCATTTCTAGCAAGAGAATATTATGGACGTGGATGTGATTCGAGGTGGTGGGGCAGAGCGTTAAGGATTTGAATCTATACCCTTATGTACTACATCTGTGCATACCTTCCGGTTTGTCTTCCTAATTCGAAGAAATAGGTGGTCTCACAGGCAGTCTACCAGCCCTCTGAAGGTTTGTTGATGGATCACTTGTCTTCCCACCAGCAAAAGTGCTCTGTCTCATTGGTGGGTAACCCTTCGGGTTCCAAGGACCGAGTCTTCAGTTACACGTGCACCCGCGTATACTACTTGGTCGAGAATTCCGCACTATCGGGCGAGCTACTGTAGTCTATCGGATTGTAAGTCGAACACATTGGTTCGGCCTTCCCCTTTTTGATACGTGTCTCATTTCGACTATCTTTAGCGGCATTGAAGTTACTAGACTACAATAGTCCGTTTACCGAAGCAGCGCATAAGGGCTCGTATATACTGCTCATCATGATGTAAATTCCAGTAGCCAAAGTTTAGCTGTGCACGTAACATTTGGGCGTTTCATCTATGCTGGCCTTGAATGTATCTAGCGCGCTGGCCCTCGAGGTTTCACTCTACCGTGGCTGGTTTTCCGGAACAAGGGATAGATAGGTGGTGCTAAAAGCTGTGACCGTGTCTCAATTAGGACATTGAAGAAGGCATGATTTTTTTTATGCTAATCCATCTTAAAAGCTCCGGAGGGTTTGTGACAAAAAGACTCTTGATGAGTTGCGTCTCGGATGTATAGGTAGTAGTTTAACAGTTGGTAATCTACCTACCTACCTATAGGCACCAAGGATGCCCTTAGCTTGGTAAATAAGATTAAAATCGGTGAGGATCTTGCTTTACTTACTTGCTAGACCCACGTGAGAAACTTGTCGGGCTCCCGTCCTTGCAGGCGCTTAAGGTTGGCTTTCGATGCTAGTTGTACTTCCATGGGTTCTATTACTGATAAGCCAATGTAAGTACATGGCCATGCTCTGTCTGCACTGTCATCTCTGGTAAGACAGCACTTGCATATGCACACAATCAAGACAATAAGCTAACAGTCCTACCTGCATGTACAGTGCGGGTATGTCCCAAGTCTAGACCATTTGCATGACACCCCAGTTTCTCAACCCCCCGAACTCCACGACCGTTACTGTACCTGTACTGCATGGCAAGCAGGTATAATCGCTGAGCATTGTCTGCACTTAAGGCAGCATATGTAGCGTATGTAGCATAATTAGGTATCTACTGTACTTTCAAGACTAGCAGGTATACAAAGCTACCCGGGTCCCACTGCGTACAGTACATGCAGAAGAATCCACTCTACCCACCCCATTCTTTCAATCACTCGATTCAAGCAATCCAGTCCAATCCCCAATCCAATCCAATCCATTCATTCGAGCAGTTCCCCCATCCAGTCCCTCCTCCTAAGCTGGGCTCGTGGCTCTGTCTACCGTCCAGGTAGGCTTGTTCTCTCCCACATCGCAGTTGAAACCGGCCATCTTTAACCTTTGCTTTACTTGGACGAGGCAGCACTGCCACAAATCAGTGTCGCAACGTCCGCCACTTCCATTCGTAATCGCAGTCGCCTCCTCTTCACTCGCCATTCGTCACTCGTTTTCCGGAGTTTGCATTTGTATAACCAACTATTTACACCATACGTGCAACTTTTCATCTTTTAATTACCAGCCGGCAGTCGACGGATCGAGCGCGATATCGCCAATGTACGAGGTGGAACAATAGCAAGTATTGGCGCTTCGACCGACCAGTAAACCACTCGATACATTTCTTGTCTGGGTATCCTTGGGAAACAAACCAACAAGCGCTGCACATGCTGCCGTCAACGATACTCGCATCTCTCAGTGTCACGCCTCCTCAAGAACTGCGCGCATCGCAGCTCCCCTGACGACAACATCCAGCTCCAACTCTGTCTCGCGTTCCACTATCCCACGACATCATTTTGGCGTTGTGACTGGCCAAGAGTCGGCGCGCTGACAAGCCGGCATCATGCTGCGGCCAGCGACGCCGCTGGCGATATTACTGTTCGCGGCATTCGTCCTGCTGCTCCTCTCAGTTCTCTCTACGCCAATCATCAAGGCCATCCCCCTTGGTAACTACAAGCCCGACAATGGAGTTGTGAACTTTGGAGTGTTTGGATATTGTACAGGAGACGATTGCAGTCCGATAGAGATAGGATATGACGCATGTATGTCCATTGACTTTCCGTCTTCCTCGGTGGTCGGAATCCTGTCGACCTGAATAGAATATCACTAACATCTTAGCAGCAATATTTGCCAATTCTTCCTCCTCTCAGTTCGATCTCCCATCCGCGGCGCGCACGAGGCTGTCTGCTATTCTCATTGTGCATCCTGTGGCTGCTCTGCTTACGCTTATTATGTTCATTATGGCAGCTGTAGCTCATTTCCATTCCCCTTCGCATTCGTCCCGTTATTTATGCGGCCTTTTTATTTTTGGCATTCTTACCTTTCTCGTTTGTCTTTTGGCATTCCTTATTGATGTCCTCCTGTTCGTGCCCCATTTGGCCTGGGGCTCATATTTGGTTCTTGCCGCTACAATTCTAGTTTTCCTGAGTTTTATTGTTTCTTGCGCCATGCGTCGCACTCTTGTTAGTAGGAAGGCACGAAAGAAGCGAATCGCAGAGAATGCCGAGATGAGTGGCGAAAACTACTATAATCGTCAGGCCCAGCAAGAAGCTACCTCCGTTGTTGCCTCGAGTCTTCAGCCTACCGTCCCGAGCATCAGTGGAGCAAATGGACCCAGCGACAAACTGCCGTCTTTCGCGACCTATGAGAAGAGGGATGACCGCAGTAGTGACGAAAGAATTCCGTTAACAGCTCGTACACCGTCTGAAAGGTCTCCAAATAACGCCCCATTAGACATGGGCGTTTCGGATCTACCAAATCGTCGGTCGCTGTCAGGATCAACACAAACGTTGCCAACAGATCCATATGGAAATCCGATTACACAGCCGCCCGATGTGTATGGGATGCGACGGGGTCCTTCTACGGAACGCATGGAGGGGAGAGGACGTGGCGGCCCTCAAGGAGGGTACAGAGGACGAGGCGGTAACGGTCGAGGGGCCTACGGTGGTGGCTATGGCCCACCGCCAAATGGACGGGGTGGATACAGTGGTCCGCCAAACGGAAGAGGTGCATACGGTCCTCCAGGCCGAGGCTCATATGGACCAGGACCTAACGGAAGAGGGGGGCCAGGCCTACGTGGAGGGTACAACGGTGGCGCGCGAGGGGGAAGAACACCACCACCAGGCTACGCAGGCGGAGCACCATACGACGGAAGGACCCCTCCTCCGGGAGGCTTCGTTTCCTATGGTCCTGGACGTCAAATGTCACCAGCGCCTCCTAGGGCTCCATATGATGAGAACCCTTCTATGCCTAGTATGTCTACAGGCGTCACAAATACGAGTGGCTACCAGCCGTACCGCCCTGATAATGCCGACGACTTACCACGTGCGGAATCACCACCTCCTCTGCCAGGAACCGACCTTTCTGCGTCAGGGACTGTGGGCCAAGCTGTAGTAATGGATGCTACAACAGGCAGTCCCGCCCAATCCCCTACAGGATTTGGCCAATTCAATAACCACATAAGAGACAGTGACACGGATGTTGCTGGTATGCTTGCTTTACAGGAAGCGAGGACATCGTCGGCGCAACAGCACGATACGACTGCTAATGAGCAAGAGAAATTCAGACAAGATGAGTAAGTGTTCACGCGAATGCGCACATTCTATAGATGTTAACCCAGCATAGACCCTATGTTCCCCCACGGCAGGCTTGGAATCAGGGGCCGGGTCGCGCTTCCCCGAGCGTTCCATCCCCTCATCACTTATCACCTGGCCCTCAAGACTCCAATCGCGGCTTGCGGCCACCGCCTCCGGTGACTTTGAATGGAGGAAATTATTACGAGGATATGGATCCGCGTTTCGCTGAGCCATCGCCCAGGACTCAGCAGACTATGCAGGAAGCACCAGGTAGCTTCGATGACCCACATCTTGCTCCAGGCGCACGGAGTCCAACTATATCTGAACGATCAGGGTTCACTTCAGTTTCACAACGAGGCATAAACCCCCGCTGGAACCCTCCCAGCCAAGGGTATAACCAACAAATGCCACCTCGAAAACCAGTCAACCGTAATGATGTGAACATCCTCAATAGCAACCCTGACTTCCAGCTGCCAGGTCGTCGTGGAGGCTCAGCCAATACTGCAAGAGGAGGCGCTAGGGGAGGCGCCAGCATGATACCCGGAAGTGCGTATCCTGGCGCGTCATAAGTTCCTTTCCCTACGCTTCTCGTTATCCATTTAACAGGCCTCTCAAAATAGGTGAACTGTTTTTGAGGC
The DNA here is from genome assembly GCA_022495235.1 of Xylaria curta. NCBI lineage: Eukaryota > Fungi > Ascomycota > Sordariomycetes > Xylariales > Xylariaceae > Xylaria > Xylaria curta. The sequence continues at coordinate 229,956 of MU375944.1, forward strand.
AAGATACGACGACATAACCAGCAGGTTTGCTGACATCAATTCCATACGATTCAACCATGTCTATAACTACAGGCGCGGTTTTCTGGTTCTAACGATTCCGATATACCCAATTACATTATAGCGCTCCCTCTCTATAACCTTCACTTTTTGAGAGCGCTATCAATCGTGTTTTACGCCGGTTGGCCTTTTCTCCCCACGATTGGAATCCAATAATTTATCTCGCTCGAGCTTGGTCGTTGATTAGTATTTTGCCTGCGAGAATTTGACTTGCTGGACGCCATGTCACTTGTGTTGTATATGGCTGGGCAAGACATAATGTTCAGACTTGGGGAGGCTACATCGGAGCAGATCATGTTGACTACGAATAGGGCAGTGTTAAGAGACTTCCACACAGGAAGTCCGCTTTCGCAATTTCGGTCATTCGAGGCCGTGGCTATCCCGGACACTATAGTTTATACCCGTTTTATAGTTGTCTGGTGTGTTGGTAGCTACTTGTAAAGCTAGCATAATGATGCTTTCTCATGGGCCAATAAGAAGATATACTCTTGGTATAGTTTCTCTGCTGTTTCGTGACACTGTATGATAAACTTATGCAAGCTCCTCAATCTTGCAAGATAATGTCAGAGGGCATAATCTTATGGCTAGTTTCTCACACACCGAGATGTTCAATTATTGTAACGACTAATTCGGATAGATATCACAACCTATTTACTTCTGTTCCGTTCTATCGCGTAAACTACAGAAAAGCATAGTGTCCTCTAAAGTTGCTTGCTAACAGTGAAAACCTCCGGTTCGTGACAAATCCAGTTCCCAGGCCATAATGTACCGCTGTGTCCAGCCCGAAGGGGGATCCATACGCGAAGGGCCGATGAAGGGAACAACAGGATTAAGCTCGACCTGGATCGGTGAACAATACATCAAGGTCTGTCTGTTGTCGGCAAGATGCTCTAATACAACTCGACGAAGCATCTTAAGACCTGTCTCTGTGCTAGGATGCGAGTCACAACCTAGGAGATAGTCCAACTGTGCAACGCATGTAGTCGCTACGAAATCCCATTGACAGATCTTTTCAACGAGAGCCTGAGCAGTAGGTATTTCGAAAATGTCATTACGATTTATACCGCTGTAAGGACTAAACAAGAGTCCAGCTTGGAGTAGCGGGAAGCAAAAAGTCGTGAGCCACTACAAATCAAGTTAGTCATGGTCATTCGTCATAGTAGAGTGTGCATAACAAATAAAACGCTTATGGGAATACTTACTGCGTCTACGGAGTCAAACTCTGACGTGCGGCAAATATCAGGTCCGCCTGCCTCAATGAGAATCTGTATACCCCTGAAGTACCTGTGCGCGAAACGTCGTACCTGAGAGATCCAAGCCTCAAATCTTAGCAAGCCAGCCAGCCTCTCTTGTTCTACCGCGTCGGTAATGTCGCCGTCGATATCAGCGAGATAGAAACCACGACCACACTCGTAGCACTCTTGCCTAGAATTGAAGAATTCATGAAATGAAATTCGATGCCTAGATATAATTAGGGGCAAAGGTAGGATAGCGTCTGGCTCTTCAACTTCCTGTTGCCTATCGTCCTGTTCTTCATCAAGTTTGGATATGTGGTGGTTCCAAAGACACTGTCCCCATCTAAACTCTCTGGTGCTGATATTCTGGTCCATTAACGATGCTAACGGGTAAGGAAACATATAATTTTCATTTGGTGAGACGTCCTGTGACCTTTCGGCCTTTGCTTCCTCACTCGGGCCCAAGGGATTGGCCCCATATCGCAGGAGAGTACGTATAGCCGGCAGGTTCACTAAATTTCAGTGTTAGCTATTTCCATCTCAATCATTTATGAACATGTCAGAGGTTTTGAAGTTCCTAAAGGGGGTATTATACCCCGAGCAAGAGGCTTTATATCCTCGAAGTTAACTGGAACAAGGATTACTTACTATTTGCGCAAGCATACCCCAATGGGGTACGACGTTCTATTCTGTCGTAGAATCCTTCCCTATCGAGCTCATCTAGAGGTACGCCTGCCTGGATTAGGGTCTTGATGAGGAGGGGAGATGTCGACAACTGTGCGCAATGCCAATGAAGTAGATTCTTGCCCTCGAACTTTTCGAGAGGGTCGGCACCGCGAGCTAGAAGATAATGAACCATATCCACAGATCGAACCCGAAATAGGGGGCCGCTGTCATCTTCCATCTTTTGCCGAGTTATCGGTGCGCCAGACTCCAAAAGGATGTCGATGGCTTCGTAATTGTGTCCCTCGACCGCTGCACTAACGACGTCAAGGCTGGGCACAAATCCTACCTCTGCGGCTCGGGCGAGCATGAGGCGGAGACAGTTGAGTCCGCCGTATACCCCTTCGGTAACGACAAATTGCAGCCAGAAACTAAATTCATTGGGCATCTTCTCGACGTACTCTCTGAAATCAGGGTACATGATCGCATAGATTATTTCAAGTTGTGCAGCGTTGTCATCTTCGAGGGCTTTCCAGAGCGATTTCTTGTCGGTTACTCTAGCGAAATCCTTCCGTATCAGACTGGGGTATAGTGTTTGATAAACACTTTTGCTTGTAAGGCATAGATTCAGGTGCTCGCCATGTGTTCCGATATGCCTAGCGATATCATACAAAATATCAGATGCAAGCTGTGGTCCCATTTTTGAGATTGGTTTTGTAACTAGTAAGTTTTGGTATTGGTTGTATTGTGTTCTGTAGTATTCTGTCCGTGTCTGACCGAATGTTATGACATTTTCGTCCGAACTCATTCCGTTTACGTTTATTTATACTTCTTTGAGCAGTCATGACTTCGTAGGATAGCTTAAGAGGTAGAGGCGTGCTTAGTTCTTGATTCCTTTCGCAATGACTGCTTGGATAGTCCAGATCTGTCTACGATAACAATGGGTACAATGACATTCAAAGATGGCTTTATACTCTTACAATGCCATTGAAGGCCTGTTTTGTATCGAGAGTCAAGGCTACGAATTTGTATATATCTATTCATTGTTTACTAAGTTGGCAGAGATGACAAAAAGCGACTACCCAGGCAAATGAACTCCCCAGCTTAGAAGTGTTGGACTTGCAGTAGAATCGGCGCCTACTGAGTTTCACGGTGATAATGTGTCAATATGACGGTGTGACGAATTATTTCTGCAAGCTGAGACCTGTCAAATACACTATTTTTATTGGCATTAATTTTTACAAATGCACACGTTTTTTACGTCGCATAACTTGGTGCCACAGAATACCGGGCACTTGAGAAGGCACTTGGGCTGGCTGCTTCGGCTGCTTAATTGTATGATTAATCGCACAAATCAGTCTAACGTGTTCGCCTTGCAACAGTCCTTAAGGATGCAAGGAATTATAATTTTGTTACCTGGGTCCGTTCTTGGCAGGCGAGCGCCAAAATGAAGCCAATATTCATATCCCTTGAATCGGTTTGTCGGGACCTTCCCTTGATCCAGGGAGTGTTGCGTGTTTGGTCTGACCATCAGAATCTTATATAATCCTAAAAATATCCCTTTCTCCTAAATAAAATGCTCTTCCTCTTCTACTTCTACAGTGACAGATTGTTTTGACAAAACAAATTTGATATCATCTACTACAGTCTAAAATTTTAATCGTTTACGAATTGAGAAGAGTATAAGGGTACTAAACTCTCGTGTGCAAATGTATGTATTGATTCTTATAGCAACAAGGCTGATATTAATCAGTCCTTACCTATTCCGTGTATTTCATTTTCTAACACTTGATCTTAAATTTGTTCGTCAGTTGGACTATATACGGTCCTACGAAAATCTACGTCGTCATCGCTCCATAGTATCGGACTACCATGTGCCTCAGAGTGCACACCATATCTGTTTGCCCATGTGGCAGAGAAGAGCCGGCAGAGGAGCAGTTTATTCGGTGCGGCCCCGCCATTAGGAATGGAGTATGTGACTCAGGCATATTAGACGATACTGTTCGGAAGTCCCGCAAGTGCGCTGGTTGCAAGCAGAGGGCACGGGAGGAGCGGGAGGAGCGAAAACAAAGGAGTAAGGGACATCAATAGAGCCTACAAAGAGGGTTACACAACAGACATTAATTTTGGAGGAAAAGACTTAGCAGAAGATATATCTGATATCCTGTTGACTTGACGACACAAAATTCAATGTCAAAGGCGCTCTTGTCTATGTACCTGAGAGGCAGATTTTCTTAGTAGGACTTCCCCATACATACATTACAATTGATTGTATCCCTCTTTTTGTTTCAAATGAAGTTTGTGACACATAGCAGATATGCCAGGCACCTATTATTGCAAGCTTATTATCCCTTCTCTGGTCCCCACCGTCATGGCCTCGGGCTTCGTCCGGCTGCTACAGACGCCTACTCGCGAAACCGTGGATTACTAGATCCTGCAAGGCGAGCGGAGCGTCTGGCCCGCCTTCTGCGCGTTGAAGAGCAGGTGCATGGTCGAGTACGAGCTCGAGACGGCTTGAGGGCATGGCTCTCAGATGCAGCGCATTTCCAAAATACATCAGAATAACCATGAATAGGCTCGAATGAGCTTGTTTAATTGGTTTTGTCATTAATATCATCGTTTCAACGATGCCAGGGTACCTAAGCGTTGTGATAGACAGGATGATTGAATATATGCATTATTTACGTTTTGTCTAAAACATACCCAATTCACGACGTTTCTGTGAGATTCGGAAAAGCTAGATGTAGCAATACCGTGGGTACCTTTCGATAGCTCGATAGGTTTCTGATTGCAACGTTGTTGCTTCATTGAAATTCTTTACACCGCTGAGGAGCTGCGTTGGAGGCGCCTAGAACAGTACTTATCCTACCTACCGTACCAACATACCTACTTATAGCACCGATTATGACACCAGAAAGCATGATGCGGCGTACTTGTTCTCGAATGGGGAACCACGAACCCCTATATTTTCATCGGGTCACTTATTTGTTAACAGTAAAAAGTACCTACCTAATTCTTCACACAGATTTGAACATCACGCTCTACATCTATCACAGCCTATCTTTATTTACCAATAAACACGGCTTGCACACGCTCAGCGATCTAAGACTAGAGAAATAATTCCTAACACGATCCCTCATCTTTCGACCTCCATCCACAACCATGTCATCCGCTATTCCTTCTCGACAAGCTGATTACCCTATGGTTGGCGCCGTCTCAGGTTGGTTGCAGACAATTCACAGTTCTTCAAGATCATTTTGCTGACGGGTTGGATCGATTTCTAGACGGTGCCAACGATGGAGCTCCACCATCGATCAACCTTCACGATATCCCCGAGTATGATGCCACTAGAGACGGTAAGACACATGATATTGTTCCTTAGTCCCAGTTGGCAGGTTGCTAACTCGATCCCAGCCGATGCAGTCCCCAAGTACACGCGCGAGTACCTCCAAAGACTATCTATGGCCATCGACGGCCGCTTAAGGAGCCTCGACGACTCCGCCGCGTACTACCCAGAGGCCCTCATTAAGACTAGAAAGGTCCACGGATGTCTCATGGGCCTTCTGTTCGTCCTCGGTCTTGTGTGGCTCGCCGCAGCCATCATTATTGTTGTTGCTATCTTCAAGGGTCATGCTGGAGGCCGAGGCCGGGGCTCGGGTTGAGTCTGGTTGTTGCCCTGTGGTATTACGCTCAGAAAGGGAACCGAATCAGAGAACTTGGGCTTGTGCAAATTGTTGAAATGGAGTGAATTAGCAGATTAGAAGTAGTCTTATGATTGGAATTCACATTCTCAACCCCTCTGCTTGCCAAATCACAGACTTATCTTACTTCGTCTATGCATCATCAACATAGCCTCCTGTATCACCAAGACCGAATCTTGTCAATCGTAGTCTAAATTCCGAACCCACATCAACAAGGGCGTGCCATGCCGCCCAGTATGGAATTTCCTAAGACGTCACCAAGGGAATAGATGATTGGCTAGAGGACCAAGATGTGCGCCAAAATGGGCATAGTGTGATCGGCCAGCTAAGCGAATGCGAACCGGATTGACGTTCAACCGCAACGCCAGCATGCAAACGGAATAACTTCCACTGATAGGATGCTGGCGGAAGGGGCTTGATGAAGAGCTGAAACTGCACGTAGTTATATTTATCTGGTGTATCGAAGATGTCATTACGCGGTAGCCAGAAGGATAGATGGCAGATAACGAAGAGGTGAAGGGGTGAGGGACAGATGCATATAATAAGTCTGAGGTACTGTAATGATAACCACCTTCTTTGGCTTATCATCAAGACTCACTTGGATATATCGCTGATCGTATCTATAATCAAGTGGCCTAATACTACCTCGACGCTGAGTTTCAAACAACAACCGCTGCCATCATCATCAACTCTTGGTTCTTACCTATAATTCCCAGTCACTTAAGAACACAAGAAAACATACCACTATGTGCTGCAGCAGCAATCGAGTCGATCGTATTTCCTACATCCATGCCCAGTTATTCCCAAACGAACCCCCGCTTCATCCTCGGCACGCCGCCTGTCACGGACGGTGCTATCAATGTCGCAGGCACGGAAGACATCATGGCGGCTTGCTTGCGCTCCTCTTCCGCAAAATCAGAGAACATCATGCTCAGGTCAAAGCGGAGGATCGGGACAGATCCATGCTTTACCAGGACGGGGTTGGAATGAAGGGAGACAGAGAGATGGAAATCGGGAATGATGGCTACAAAAGAACTGAGCGGCATCGTCGTGAAAGCGCTCAAGAGGAGGGGCCACCGAGTTATGACGTTGTTATGAAGAGCACCTAGGAGAATTGGAGACAATGACTGGACAAATGGTCTTCGTTTAATACCAAGTATATAAACGTTGCTGGTTAGGAAGCATCTTGTATCCTTTCACTTCTCACCTTTCCTGTACTTTGATGTCGCATGTTAGAAGATAGATGGGATAGTACTATTAGCCCTTTAGACAGGTTTGTACGGTGCGGGAGTGGCCATCGAGAGGCACTGTTATTGCTTAGCTAATACTCACGAACAGCTGACAAACACTGAGGCCGGCTGGCACTAGTAGACCCCACTAATTAAGCGAACTACCGCCTGTTTCCTTTTGGGCTTAGTGTCATGTTTGCCCTATTCCACACAATCGCCCACCCTTCATTGTCGAATCCTCTTTCGCGAACTTTTTCTTCGACCTCGTGAACATCCGACAACACCTCCCCTTCCGTCGCCCATCACCACCCTCTAGACAACTGAGGCATCGCAACCATGGCGCCATTGTCCTACTCCAAGACCGCAAAGGTCCCCCGTCGTCCCTTCGAGGCCGCCCGACTGTCAGTAATCACCGGCCACTGAGCACGAGCTTGTTCTCTGCTTAAGTCGAATGTGAATTAGAAAACTGACACGGTTCCAACAATAGTGACTCCGAGTTGAAGCTCGTTGGCGAGTACGGTCTACGCAACAAGCGTGAGGTGTGGCGTGTCCAGCTCACCCTCTCCAAGATTCGTCGTGCTGCCCGGTATGTCTGTTCATTTTTCCAATTTTGCTGGCTTTTTTTTTGCAAGTAGATAACGTACTATTACAAATGTGCGGAAATGCTGACCTGACGATGCTTACAGTCAGCTTCTTACCCTCGAGGAGAAGGACCCCAAGCGTCTTTTCGAAGGCAATGCCCTCATTCGCCGTCTCGTGCGTATCGGTGTGCTCGACGAGTCCCGCATGAAGCTCGATTACGTCCTTGCCCTCAAGGTCGAAGACTTCATGGAGCGCCGCCTCCAGACTTGTGTCTACAAGCTTGGTCTGGCCAAGTCCATCCACCACGCCCGTGTCCTCATCCGCCAGCGCCACATCCGCGTCGGCAAGCAGATCGTCAACGTCCCCTCGTTCATCGTCCGTCTTGACTCCCAGAAGCACATCGACTTCGCCCTGACCTCCGCCTTCGGTGGTGGCCGCCCCGGCCGTGTCCGCAGAAAGAAGGCCAAGGCCGCCGAGAAGAAGGATGACGAGGAGGAGGAAGAGGAGGAGTAAATGTAACGCCCTAGACTTCGTTGAGTTGGGCCGCTTGGGATACGGAAAAGTGATGATATTATGGGTATATATGCCCGTTCAGAGCTCGGGCGTTAGGCCACAGGGAACCGGAATGCATGAACTTCTTCATGAATGATACCACGAGTGCACCAATTGATGATTTTACCAGTGATTCGAGACTTGATGATTTTGCTTGTTTTTGGTGTTCAATTTTCACCCCTGTTTGCTATGATGCTAACTGATCTGTACCTAAATACTTTGCCATAGGATCATCGGCTGCTGTCCGCTTCCGACGGTATTCATCCATCTCAGCTTCTGTGATGCCACCCATCATTTCCTCCACTGTTCGCTTTTTGGCGGCTGGTTTTGCCGGCTCTGCTTCCTCTACCTGGGTATCTCGTTTTTCTTCCTGGGCGGGTTCGTCTTGTATGAGGCCGGCGCCCGTCCGTTGCCGTTCGGCATTTTCCCAAGCCTTCTTGCCTTCCTCTCCAGTACAATAACTATTCTTGATAGAGGAGTGACAACATGCGTAACCCCATTTGAAATTAGACCACCAGCTGCCCCAAACTGATGTATGGTTGTTCGTAAAGACATCCTCGGCATACTTTGATCTCGCGATGGTCGTTGGCGCACCCTTGATCAAGCCTGCCTCGTCGTATTCAACAAACTGCTCTGATTCCGTCACGACAACGTCACGAAGCGCAGACGGCAGTGAACTTTCGGTACCACCGTACTTATCTTGTAAGGCTTTAAGTTGCGTGGCTTTCCTCTTCTCTGCCTCTTCCTTCTCCTTCTTTCGTAGAAACTCTCCAGCCGTAGGGTTGGCCTGCAAATGCTGACTTGTATCACCGCTCCTCTCTTGCTTCTCCCACGCGTATTTCTGCGCTTTTTCAAACTCTGCGGCGTCGCCCGATGCGCGCAAGAAACCCTCTTCCGCGAAGAGCTGCGCGGCCTTGTCTGCCGTCGCACCGGCGTCTACCATGGTTCTTGTCTTCGGGTCATATTTGGCGGACTCAAGGTCGAGGTTGAGTAGATATTTCGCGGTATCCTCTCGTAACCGTAGCTGGCGCGTTGCGGTGCTCTGATGACGCCCCATGTCTGACTCCTCGGCATACTTCTCGCCGTCATGCCCGTCTTCTTCGCCCTCCTTGTTGTCTTCCCCATCTTTGTCTAACTGGTTGCGCAGCTCCTCCATCTGCGTGTAGCGATTCACGACGTGACGGTACTCCTTCGGGTCGTAGCCATTCCAGCGATCACGCTTCGCATCCCAGCCTAGCTGCACATCTTGTATGACCTCGTCTGCCTGGATGTCTTTTCCCGTCCATTTTGCGCCCTTGGCACGCGGCCGACTGAGGCACTCCTTCGTCTTGTGTGTCATGGCGCCGCAGTTTTCGCACGCGCCTTTGCGATACTTGGTCGCCGCAGGACCCAGCTTCTTGCCGCGATCGTACCATTTGGACTGGTCATCTTGGGTCTTTTGGAGACGCTGATGTTCGAGATAATCTGATTTGTCGCCCTCCTCGTCGATGTAGAATGGCCGCTTACTGATGTAAGACGGGATGTATATGTTCTCTTCTTTTGATGCGGCAGACGCTCTGGAGTCGTTCCTCCGCGACGGAGGGGGTGGCGGAGGTGGCATGGTTAAAATCGGCGTTAAACAGTATCGAGGGCTGTGATACGCGACTCCAGAGATGATGCGGCGCAAGAAAATCGCAGTATAGGGAAAGTGGTAATAGGAAAGTAAGTAGGCGCCGGCGCAAAGATGCTTGGGCTACTGTCAGTGTGGCTGGTGCTTGCGTAGATAAAGCAAACTTACTTGTAGAATGTGGCTGGATCGAGCTCTAAATAGGTACCTACATGTAGTGGGGCTTTCAGCGCCGCCACCTGACAGCGCATGCCGCCCGCGTCATTGAATGTAATGCGAATGCGATTAAGTCGGCGCGGCGCGTCTTTGCATTCAATGATGATGGTGTTGACCGCGTTAACATAAAGAAAGAGCGCTTGTATTGGCCTTTTCGATGCTTTATAATAACTGTCGCATTTCATGAGAAAGCTTATATGACTGCTTCATGGGGGCTTTTTCGGTGTATCCCGGATCCGAGCGTCTCGCTATCATGGATGCTGTATAAATCGCCATGGATGTTTTCCGCGTGCGGTTGAACTGCATTGACCACTATCAAACGACCCCAACACAATACGACCCAGCGCTTCGAAACGATGTTCGGCCATCCCAGCTGCGCAAGGAACCCAAGGTCCCTGTCATCAGGGTTTTCGGGTCGACTGAGACCGGCCAGAAAGTCTGTGCGCACATCCACGGCGCATTCCCCTATCTGTTTATTGAGTACCATGGCAGTCTGACCCCTGATGACGGTACGTTGCGCGAGAACGAAGGATATTCCATTTTGGCTTATTCAAATAGTGAACGCATACATATACCGACTACATCTTTCCATCGACCACGCACTGGCCGTGAGTTATCGACAGAATGCTTATGCAGGGAAAAACAGATATGTGGCCAGAATCACTCTGGTGAAAGGTGTCCCCTTTTATGGCTTCTACGTCGGATATAAGTTCTATCTCAAGATCTATATGCTTAACCCGGTGGTTATGACACGCCTCGCTGAACTTCTTCAGCAGGGAGCTATAATGAAGCAGAAGCTGCAGCCTTATGAGGCGCATCTACAGTATTTGCTCCAATTTATGACTGATTATAACCTCTACGGGTGTGCGTACATTGATGCTCGGAAGGTCTGCTTCAGAGCACCGGTTCCACGGCATGACGACGATGAGAACTTCACACATTTGTGGCACAGCCAGTCTGTAGAACAGCACTCTATTACCGACGATCCAGAGTTGCCTCGTGTGAGTCATTGTTCAATTGAAGTTGATATATCCGTCCACGATATTCTTAATCGACACGAGATTAAGGAGAGACGACTCCACCATGACTTCAATGAAATGAACAATCCACTACCGGCCGATATGAAGCTGGTTCACAGTATGGCCGGGCTGTGGAAAGATGAGACGAAACGTCGGAAGCGAAGGATGCCAAATCCCACAGCAGGGAGCAGTCCTTTTCCGCCAGAAGTCTTGGTATCTATGTCTGCTGATCCTCGTGATTCACAGCGCTCCGGGTGGATGCATGAAGAAGAATACAGGAACAAAATTCAGGAACTAGTTCTCCAGGAAAACGAGCAGAGTGATAGGAAGGGGATAGCTTTCGAAAACTTTGTCGAGAGCATCCCATTCGAATCCACCGTTAAAACTGTTTTACAATCAGTCGAAGATTTGCACCCGGATAACTTGCAGTCTGCGCCAGAGGCGACACAGCCACTTGAAGACGATGCCGATCTATTTAGCAGCATTGTAGTCGACGAGGGCCGAATCCTTGATCTAGAGCCTAATGAGGACGAAGAGTTTCCTAACGACTCTGACGAGGATACGGCTCGAGCCTCGGATGCACTCAAGGGGGCATCCGTTCCAAAGTCACAGTCTCGACAAATTTCGCTAGAGCGTGGTTCGAAGTCATCAAACGTTACAACTAAAGCCGTCGAGCATTCACGAACTAGCGGATCAAGTCCCCTAGGACGTTCAGCACTACACGCCCCAAACGATACACCGAACGGTGGTCTAAATCTAAGCCTATTCCCTGAAGGTGTACAGGCTAGTTGTCTGCGTAATAGACAGTGGTCAAAACCTCCAATATCCAGCGCATTGCTGGATGCTGCTGCAGATAATGGCTTAATAAGCAGAGCTCAAGGCACACATCTCGTTCAACCAGCTCCGGTGCTTTCAAAACACCGTGCAGGATCAGTCTTGGAGCCTGCAAATACTAAGCGACGCCGTGTTGAATTCGCACCTTTGACACCTACAAGTATCTCTAACGCGTTACGGAGACCCAATGAACATACTGCGGGAGATATACTCAACGAGATAAAGCTTGCTCACTCTTCGCAAAGTGGCAAAGAAAAAGCAAAAATGGAAAACAGCAAGCAATCAGGATTGCAGCGGCTTAATTATCCCGTTGTCAAAGATCCGCATGATCTAAATACAATTCTACGATTGAGCCAAACAAGTTCTCAGCGGAGCGATGATAGCCAACCCAAGAAATACATCTCGTTTGAGCCTTCAATTTCAATCACAAGGCCATCTGCCACTATAGATTCACAACTTTCATCACTAGAGTCCTCAGATTCCTCAGATTCCTCAGTATCGGCAACGAAGACGATGAAACCTGTCAATATCCTTGATATCGGTTGCACTCCTCGTCCCCAAGCTAGTTTCTTCGTGTTTCACCAGACTGCACCACCAGTTACAGAAGTGTTATCCACCATGCACTTATATGATCGGCCTAATGTGATATATCAAGGTCCATACTATAGTAAAGATAAGGATGTGCCTTTAAGGGCTCGGGAGTATGCTGGCCAAGAGTTTCGATTAGAGGGCAACACTCTCCCCTTTCTCCCGGATTTTGATGCCACTGGAGAATCGCTAGCTAATTTCGGTATCAAGTCCGAAACTGTCTCTGGAAACCGCGGGAATACCGAAGCGTACAGGAAACAGCGCCTTGAGTGTTCGTTACGAAGTTGGGAGATTGCGCAACCTCCACCAAGCTTTGCGGAGGTACAAAGATGGTCAGAAACTCTTCAGAATACGAATAATTCTGGGGAGCCTGTTTTGAAGGTGGGCGATCCCGAGTTAAGGCCATATTTATCGCAAATCGACGGCGCAACGCAAAAGAATAAGTTTGGGTTCAGGTATTCACAGAAGATGAAATCTACAAGTGTCCAGCATGAGGCTCAGTATATGAGCACCATGAGTCTCGAGGTCCATGTTAATACTCGCGGCAAGTTAGTTCCAAATCCCGAAGAGGACGAAGTTAAGGCTATTTTTTGGTGCTCAAGATCGGATGAGAATTTTGCGACTGGGAACAATGCGTCTCCGGCAGTCGAGTCGGGAATTATAGTCCTCTCTGAGGATGGCTCATTGGCGCAGAGTATGCAAAAGCTGACCAGAACCGAAATCATTGAGGAGTCATCAGAGCTAGATCTGATGGTGAGAATGGTCGAAATCGTTCGAAATCACGACCCAGATATCCTTACTGGTTACGAAGTCCACGGGAGTTCATGGGGGTTTCTTATTGAACGGGCCCGATTCAAGTACGACTACAATCTATGCGATGAGTTTTCACGAATGAAGAGCCAATCTTTCGGACGAATCGGGAAAGAAGCTGATAAATGGGGCTTTAATACTACATCAACCATCCGTGTCACAGGGAGGCATATGATCAACATATGGAGATCCATGCGAGGAGAGTTAAATCTTCTACAGTACACGATGGAAAACGTGGTCTGGCATCTGTTACACCGACGAATTCCTCACTATCCCTGGCGTACTCTGACTGATTGGTACATTGGAGGCAAACCTCGAGATCTTAGCAAGCTTCTACGCTACTACTTGACACGGACCAAACTCGATATCGAGATTCTTGAGATGAATGAGTTGACCGCTCGAACTAGTGAACAGGCGCGAGTACTTGGCGTCGACTTCTTCTCTGTTTTTTCTCGTGGTTCTCAATTCAAGGTTGAGTCTATTATGTTCAGAATTGCAAAGCCCGAGAATTTCCTCCTCATATCACCTAGCAGAAAGCAGGTCGGAATGCAAAACGCGCTGGAGTGTCTCCCCCTGGTGATGGAACCTCAAAGCGCGTTCTACAATAGCCCGCTTGTTGTCCTTGATTTCCAGAGTCTATACCCAAGCGTAATGATCGCCTACAACTACTGCTACTCAACCTTCCTCGGACGTATAGTTAATTGGCGAGGGACGAATAAAATGGGATTTACGGAGTATCGACGGCAAAAGAGACTCCTAGAACTCCTCAAGGACTATATTAACATTGCCCCAAATGGCATCATGTACTGCAAGACGGAAATACGAAAGTCGCTACTCGCAAAAATGCTGACAGAGATCCTGGAGACTCGAGTAATGGTAAAAAGTGGTATGAAGCAGGACAAAGACGACAAGACACTCCAACGACTACTAAATAACAGACAACTGGCGCTCAAGCTATTGGCAAACGTTACTTATGGATATACGTCGGCATCATTCTCAGGTCGCATGCCATGTTCTGAGATTGCGGACAGCATAGTGCAGACAGGACGCGAAACCCTCGAGCGAGCAATAGCACTCATTCATTCAGTAGACAAATGGAAAGCCGAGGTTGTCTATGGTGATACAGACAGTTTGTTCATCTACCTACCGGGCAGAACTAGAGAGCAAGCTTTCGACATCGGTAATGAGATGGCTAAAACCATTACCGATATGAACCCTCGACCCATAAAGCTGAAGTTCGAGAAGGTCTACCACCCATGCGTACTTCTTGCTAAGAAACGTTATGTGGGGTACAAATACGAAAGCAAGGACCAGATCAAGCCCGACTTTGATGCAAAGGGCATTGAAACAGTCCGAAGGGACGGCACGCCCGCAGAGCAGATGATCGAGGAGAAAGCCCTGAAGATTCTATTTGAGACAGCCGACCTCAGCCAAGTCAAGGCATATTTTCAGAGACAGTGCACTAAGATCATGCGCGGGGCAGTATCTATCCAAGATTTCTGTTTTGCAAGAGAGGTTAAGCTAGGAACCTACAGCGAAAGAGGACCACCTCCACCCGGTGCTCTGATTAGCACGAAGAAAATGCTCGAGGATGCTAGAGCAGAGCCTCAATACGGCGAACGAGTGCCATATGTCGTGATCAGTGGTGCGCCGGGGGCGCGGCTCATTGACCGGTGTGTGGCGCCAGAGGACCTGTTGAGCAATTCTCATCTTGTCCTCGATTCCGAGTATTACATTTCTAAGAACCTCATCCCGCCCCTGGAGCGAATCTTCAACCTCGTCGGCGCCAATGTGCGGCAGTGGTACGACGAGATGCCGAAAGTGCAGCGCATCCACCGTATAGACCGAGCCTACGGCACCTCCGTAGCCAAGAAGACACTGGAATCGTACATGAAGGCAGCAGCGTGTCTCGTTTGTGGCACAAAGACCAAGAATGAGGACTCAGTATGCACACGGTGCCAGACCAATGTTCCTGCGTCCCTATCAAAGCTGCAGATGCAGATAAACAAAGAAGAAAGAAAGTTATTAGACGTAACAAAGATTTGCCAGAGCTGTGCTGGGTTGGCGCCTCTGGATGAGGTTCCTTGCGATAGTAAGGACTGTCCTGTCTTCTATACAAGGATGAAGCAGGTGGCGCGATATAGAGCTGAGAGGGGCACTATCCAACCCGCTATTCAGCACCTTCTCGACGGCTCGGTTGGTATTGGAGCGCTTCAATGGTAGGGTTCATGATAGTTACGATGATGACGATGCATTGGACAATACCATCACGATATTCTAGATAGACAAGGGCACGATCCTACAGAGACTTGGCATAGAGGGTTCGGGATACCCTGGTAGTGTTTTTGAATTGATACCACTGCATTTTCCGGCAATTAAGTACCTACCTAGGTAGTCTTGGTCGACGAGCTAAGACTTCTGGTAACGGAGTGAAATGTTGTTACCAAGAAACGACGCATCCAATCTATTGCGTCTGATGACGCTTGTAAAGTTATGGGTACCCACCTGCTACAAAGAATCAAGCGCCCACTAAGCCAAAGTGTCCTGTACCCCGCGAATTTAGCCTGTCCCCACCTGGCAGCTCCTCTGTGACGTTGGATGGGCGGTCCTTGTACATCCCGGTAGGAGTGCACCTGTTGAGCTGATGATGTATCTTCTACCAAGACACCGGGTCCTACCAACCAACCAACCACTCACAGTCACGTCGCGGTCGTGCTAAGGTGAGCTCTCTTATCCTGTCACTCACTATTCATCTTCCTCATTCCCGGCATTAGTTGTAGCTGGTAGGAGATAATTGCTCAATCAACACAGATCTTGTTGCAAGAACCCCTGCAGCTTTCCTCCTCTCCCTTCGGATTTCAATTGCGTATACAACTACATCCATGATAATACGAGACCGGAGCACGCCTAGCGTAGCGGAATCACCTTCTGCTGGCTATCCGAAGCCATGGGTAGCTGGACCGTGTTCTTGTTGACCTACCTGCTCGGTGGTGTCACCTTCCTTCCCCTCGTCGTCATCGCGATTCTGCTACACGCCCATCTCACCTTTCCCGTCCACGATGATTCCAGCTCGGTCCAGACTAGCGACGCCGACAGCATAATACAGCCGGGCGACGACACGAGCGAACTCGAGTCAGCTCAGAAGGAAGAGTCGAGACAGAAGCTCCTAGCGGATTCCGACGTAGCCGCCGGGTTCTTTGCAGTATGCCGTGAATACACGCCCATGGGCATAAACGCCAAACCCATCGAGCGATCCACCCCAGTCGGATCCACGACCGTTGCCGCCCCGAGCCCGAGCGTCTACCAGACCATGTACAGGAGTATTTTTGATCGGAAGCAGGCACCCGGTCCGTTGGATGATAATAAGAGCGTCAGTCAGCGGCCGAAGCGCGCGGGCAATGTTTTCTATGTTGTATTGAGGTAGGTCTTGTACATATCCGCAGTTGTTCGGTCAAGGCTAAAGCAGGAGCTCGACAGGCACGGTCATCTTATGCTTTTCGACGACGAGGAGCAAATAGAAATGCGACATGTTATCTCGCTTGCCAACCACAACGTCAGCATATACTCGGGTGGTGATCGCACGCCAGAAGGTGAACTATTTATCAAGCGGAATGCAATCTGCCTAGCCAGACGAGTAGACGAGAAAGAATCGATGCCCGATATGCAAGTCTCAAAGCCGTTCTATTTGTTTTCGGAGAACTGCTCAGCCAAGGAAGACTTCTATTTTGCTTTGCTTAGGAACCAAGAGCAGACATTCGCTACCCTGAATATCGCACCCAAACCTCAACGATTCGATGTTAAGAACATTATATCGCTTGTCCAGAAGCTACATGCGTCAGAAGACCACACACAAACTCGATGGCTCAATGCCTTCATAGGCAGAATATTCCTTGGCGTGTACCAAACCAAGGATATTGAGAACACGATCACAGAGAAGCTCACCAAAAAAATCTCGCGTGTCAAGCGCCCTTCATTCCTTACCAGAGTCGCAATTCAGGGAATCAAGATAGGCGATTCCGCACCATACATCACGAATCCTCGCCTTAAAGACCTTAATGTTGAAGGGGAATTCGTGATGGAGGCCGACCTTAAGTATACTGGTAATTTTAGGCTTGAGGTAGCTGCTACAGCCCGCATCGACCTCGGTCCCCGTTTTAAAGCTCGAGAGGTGAACCTTATCCTAGCAGTAGTTTTAAAGAAACTGGAAGGTCACGTCTACTTCAAGGTCAAGCCGCCTCCCAGTAACCGAATTTGGTTTTGCTTTCAGTCTATGCCAAAGATGGAAATGAGTATCGAGCCCATAGTCAGCTCAAGGCAGATTACGTATACTCTCATCCTGCGGCAAATTGAAAACCGAATCAAGGAAGTTGTTGCGGAAACATTGGTCGCACCTTTTTGGGATGACACGCCGTTCTTCTCAACAGACCATAAAAAGTGGCGCGGAGGAATATTCGATGGAGACGACGAGGTTGTACATTCACCCGATCATGCGGCCATCGCCGCTCAACTAGGAAACGTTGACGAAGTGATTCAAGCTGAGCAAGCAATACCTCCAGCATCCCCGGAACTTCCATCGATAGAGAAAAGTCACAGTATGCCTGTCATTGAGAATAGTCAACCAGCAGGATTTTGGGCACGGAAATTAAACAAGAAGAGCTCACGAACCAGTACCAACCAACTCAGTTCAGCGTCGACAACGGCCCTGGATGCAAGGAATTCGTCAAGCAATTCTCCAGATGCGCCGCTCCCAATCCGGTCTGGTTCGTTTTCTACGTCAAGTCCGGTAATTGGTACAGAAGCTACCCATGCAGAGGTATTCAAGCCTGCTGCATCACCTAATCATGAGGATGCTATAAGCACGATGACGAGTATCTCCGCTCGGTCTCAGGCGCAATCGCCCCCAGAGACGCCTGTTGGCTCGCCTTCGAAATCGCCACCCATAATTTCAACCCTGAACTCGTCGACAGACTTATCAACCGAAGCGTTACCTGAACCAATACACGAGGAACGTACTCCCAAGGGCTCAGCAAGACGCCATACAACCTCATCTTCAGAAAGTGTGACTAGTATCGATCGACTTCCTGATTCGCCCGGTCTATCGAGCAGAAGCTCAATCAAGAGTGGGACAGGCTCTATTAGTAGAGGGTTTTTCACGCGTAAAGACCCTTCCTCCCCTGGGCTAAACGAAACTACTCCGGAAACCAAGAACAAGACGCTTGTCGCTGTGTCTAATGCTGCTGCCACAGCAAAACGATGGGGCTGGAACGCCATACAGCGACAAGCCGAGCGTAATGCAAATGGTAGGAAACTATCAGACCCCCCGGTAGACCTCAATCAGCCGATGGGACGCGGTCAACCACTTCCCCCTCCCGGAACTCCACTACCACGACCAGGAGAAATGGCAGCACCAATGAGTCTACCGAAACGGAAGCCTGTAGCGCCCCCACCACAACTCCCGCCCAAAAGTTCCAAGGACCATAACGAGCAGAAGACAGAGCGCCGGCACGTACCACCACCACCCCTTCCAAGGCGGCGGCGAGTATCTGAGATCCATGCTACTGAAAATACGGAAGAGAATCTTTTAGTTGTGGAGGCCCCTCATGATTCAGAACCGAACTCGCCTTCTTTTGAAAATTCTACGAACTACGCAGAGCCATGGGTGGAAGATGCAGAGGAACTAGACGAAAACATGCCCGAGTCAATTCTTGATGAATCGCCACCACTCGCCAGCCTGGCTGAATGGCCCGAAGCCCGCCCTCTAGAGATAGGGGAGGGCGCTAGCACCATAGGGCCGGACGAAGAGAATGAGGACTACTCAAGCTGGATAGATAATCCCGAGTTCAAGGAAGCAGACACCGTTGACGCTAAGACAGGCCGATGATACCATTATTGTTATGCATACTTGGAGTTTTTTGGGGGCAGATTAAGTTGGTAATATGTACATTTGTGCGTGTAATGCTCCTCACAGACACATAGAAGCCTACGGGCAAATGTCATTCTAATAGCGGACGGTATGGATACAATTGGCATGTATGGCTCGGAGTTTTGGAATCAATGGGTTAATGAATGTAAATTTTTTTGTATATCTGAAAATCCCCGTCTCTATTTGGCATGCAGTTGATGAGTCCTTAAGGAGTTGTCAGTCTGGTATGCCTTGTATCTACCACAAATCACTAGATGATAAGCTTCGTGCCCCAATTGCCATCTACAGTCAATTTTTCTGCAGAAATTACACATTCGATGCTAATAGATCCAAACGATACCGCCGGTTGCATCAGAGCTTCTTTGTCCGACTCACGCTTGTCTCGGCATATCCTTTCAGCACCGACGCCTTGTTCCAGTCCGTGTTATTCAGTCTCCGGATCTGTGGCTAGAATGTGATCTAGCTATACATCGCTATCCCGCATGAAACCGGGTACGACGTTCGTCGATGCCGCGCGGAAGTACCACACCCACGCCCGCACTGCATCGCACTACGGGCCGAAACACTCGAAGACGCACCGTAGTAGAAGGTTCGCCCACGTGTTTGGTGCGCTAGCCCGCATTGTCATAAGGTTACTACCGCAACGTAGAGATGATGAGCCGGAATCGTGACGCCATTTCCAAGATATAGCTGCTCGATGAGCTTTGAGACAAGTTCTTAGATCAGGCAGATTTCCATTGCGAGTGATATATTTGTGTTTGAGGTATGCGAGAAAACATGATAAAATGTTGGGTGCTTGGAGTCCGAAGATTCAGAAGGCGCGAAGTCGTTGATATTGGTAGATTGTATGAGAAAATAAAATAACAAAATATTTATTTGTATAATGTATTCGACGCAGGCGCATAGGTTTACAGGTCGCGGCTTTCGATAGATCAGATCTCGTCAGCCTGAACTAATCCCTCCTCAAGGCCCTTGATTTGCAATGCAAGTAGCTTGGAATAGTATCGACACATCGCGAGATTTCCACCGTGGAACCAAAAGCCTGGGTGGCCGCTCCTTTGCCAAATGGTTCTGATTTCTCCTTCATCATTAAAGCCCCATACATCGCCTACTCTGTCAGCAACCTCATCTCCAAACATGATACGCGTCTGTGTTCGCATGTTCTGATACCCCGTAGCGAAAACGATCTCGTCAGCTTCCAGCTCAGTGCCATCTTGGAACCGAAGCCCATGTGGCAGCACTTCATCAATCTCTTGACCCTGTTTGACTTTAATCTTGCCATCCGCAATGAGCTGAGAAGCCCCTACATCGATGTAGTAGCCGCCGCCACGCTGGAAATACTTGAAAAAGAGACCTGCGCCATCGGGGCCGCGATCCACCTTGAAACCAGCTCTATCTAACCCATTGAGGATCTCTTTGTCGCATTCGGCTTGCCGTTCGGCAATTTTGACATGTATAGCTTTTAGGACTGATGTCGGCAGACCATGAAGTAATATGTCGGCATCATCGACCGGTGGCCCATCTTCCGAATAAATTCCTTTCAAAGCTATTTCCGTGATCGCCTTAGATGACACGACATGAGTGCTGGACCGCTGAACAATGGTGATGTCGTAGCCCTTCTCTAAAAAGTCTTGTGCAATATCATGAGCAGAGTTGCAAGAACCAACTACAATGGCCTTTTTACCCCGGCTGTTCTCGCTGGCCCCGGGAAACTCAGACGAATGGCATAGGCGATCCCCTTTGAAATTTTCGACACCCTTCATCGACGGTTGATTTTTCTTGCCCGAGTGTCCAGTAGCCTGAATCAAGTGGCGAGGGTGAAAGGTTCGAATATCGCTGGTGCCATCTTCGCGCTTTCGGTTGACGATTACTGTCCAGGCCTTCCTTGACTCGTCCCATCTTGTGTAAACGAGTTCCGTCTTCGTCCAAACATTGAGTTCGAGGAGAGTAGCATAAGACTCAAAGAACTGGGCCAACTTATCTTTTGGCGTAAAGATAGGCCACTGTGCAGGGAAGTTGAGATACGGCAGATGGTCATACCAGACTGGATCGTGGAGGACGAGCTGGTGATAGCGTTTTCGCCAGTTGTCGCCGACGCGTTCATTCTGATCGATGACAAGCGTGTCTACGCCAAGCATTTTGAGCCTTGCTGCGGCTGTTAAGCCAGCTTGGCCGGCACCTAACAATGGAAATATTAGAAAATGATGAGGATGAGATAGTTCGGCCGTATTAACTTACCAATTACTAAAACGGCGGGCTCGTTGCCGGTGTTGAAACCCGCCTCAGCGGCCCTTTTCTCAGCCCAGTTCTTTCTACCAGGCTTACCGCCGTGTTCAGCACCCTTAATTCGCCGGTCATTGATCGCCTCCTCGTGCCCCCGTATCTCCTCGAGTTTGGTGTATAAAGTGAAGATCTTCCATTGCCCTCCTTGTTCCACGAGGCGCACAAGGCCAGTACCTGACCCAAGAACTGTGGTTACTCTGATAAAGAATTGAATACCGGAGACGCTCCCAGATGCGTCGATAGGAATGATTTTAGGCCTTCTGACAGTTGTTCCGGCATCGACATCTACGGATTTCAGTCGAAAGCCATCCCTGGATTTTGCACAGCTGTGCAGAAAATCGAGAATCCGTGGAGGTGTCTGAATAGTACGGAAGACCCACGACAGGGCAAGATGGTCACGCCAATGGCCATTTTCGACAAAAAAATTCGCGATGGCCGCATAGTCTCCCTTGTCTAGTGCTTTGTTGAAATTTTCCACTAGATTTGTGGCGACCTTGGATGGATCGAGATCTTCAATGGTTTTTGTTGGAGAGGGGAACTTGGCGAGCTTGACATTGACAGATCCAGGTACACATCGCATGTGTGATGGGACGGAGTGAACGGACTCAACTTCGGCGGTGGCCATAATAACAATAGTCGCAGAAAGGGGAGTAAGCACTGGGTAATCAAATGTCGTAAGTTTGTGTCGGATGGAACGCTACTATACCAATCAAGGATCTTCTTTAATTCCAATGCATGTACACCCTTTTCTCTTCTCTATACAATCTCGATTACCCCAGGCTTTAAAGTGTACCTGGAAACCGCGGAACTGCCATCCCAACGAAGCTAAGCCGATCGTCAGAGCGGAGCCGCTCGGTGAACCATGATCAAGAGTCGGACCCGATCATCCCCCGCATCAGGCCACTTCATTCTTGTCGGGTCAATGGATCCAATTAGGATGTTTCGACTGAGGATTCTTACCTCTAGAAATTTGGAATCGACCAATGCGAATTTAGCTTGAGACACTGCAAGGACCTGGATCCCAACTTTTCCCCAGAGCACTCTGTTTGCCAACCTGGGGAAATGGTTCTAGGCTCTGGTGCGAAGACGGTTATAATTATATATTTGGTAATACTATCACGAGAGACAAATCAAAGTAAAGCACAGGCTCACAGACGTAGACAAGGTGGCTCCCTGTATATAGTCAGATAGCCCTCATGAAGATGGTTCCAACCTCCAGTACAGGGTCCCTAATAAATAATTTTATCTCTGAAATCGGTTTCTATTACATTGTCTTTTTTCTCTCTTGATCATCGCGTATTTCGATTCACAACTCGAAAACAATGTCAGAAGAATACAAAGTCCAGGGTGAGCATCATGACGAGACGCTGCACCGTACTCAAACAACAGGCGCCATCTCCATCTCCCCTGAGCTCTTTGAGCAACTCTACCTAGCGCCGAAAAATCGTGTCAAGGGGCAGCTCCGCCAGACTTTGGGTAACCCAACACCTCTAGGTCAGCCAGACTAAGCTCTTGTATCATACATCCGATTAAAGCTAACTAGACTTAAAGCTTTGGGAGGATTCTTATTATGCACAACACCTCTTTCGATGGCCTTACTAGAGTGGCAAGGGGCGGGTGGGTTCGGCGCCGCGGCAAACGTGTAAGGGACGTTCTTAGAATACAAAATTTTAGGGCTAAGTTGCTGTTTGAGTGGCGCGTACTTCTTCATGGGCGGTCTTCTCCTCCTTCTCGGTGGAATCGGCGAGTGGATTTTAGGTATATACAAAGGCCGATGATTTTCCTTCTGATTCTTTATGCTGACTTATACTTTATGCAATACTTTCCCGGCCACCGTATTCGGCCTTTTCGGAGGCTTCTGGTTTACCTTTGGTGCAACTATCGTTCCTAATTTTGGCGCCTACGGCACTTACTCGACATCCGGAGTTGGTACAGAAGGCTTGAATGAGCCCCAGTTTTACGCAACATTTTCATTCTTCTTGGTGGCAATGACATTGCTCTGTGCCGTCTTCACGGTTGCTAGTATACGAACTAACGTTGTGCTCTTCCTCCTCTTACTTCTCCTCGTTCCAACATGTAAGCAGTCATTCTTTTACTCCTTTGCTATAAACCAGAGTACAACTGACCTAATCTGTGAATTAGTTGGATGCCTCTCGGCTTCGTTCTTCGCTGTCGCTCACGGTCTACCCATGAGAGCAAAAACACTGCAGCACGTCGGGGCTGGACTGTTATTTGCAGTCTCTTTGTTGGGATGGTATATCTTTTCGGCACTGGTGCTTCTAGGTGTCGATTTCCCGTTCATGCTACCTCTGGGAGATCTGTCGAATTTGGTCCCGCCACGGAAAGACGAGACTCGAGGGCATTAACGAAAGCTACAATTCGAGAAATAACACGAGAGTGCTTCCAGCCCGCGGGGCACTGCGGTCGACGGATTATGTTAACCGAGGCCCAGAATAATATTTTGACGATGATTGGCTAAGAACCTCAAAAAAAAAGATCGACTGAAAATAGGTTAGCTACATATTTTCATTGCATGGGCTAGTAATTATGAAAATTCTTTTCAGCTATCGTCTAGAAGTTAACGCTTAGAGAAATAAGTGATAATAGTGTTGAGACGGTCTCTACACAACTGTATAAACGACAGACTTATTAACAAGGACAGGGAGTTGGGACCTCAGTGGGACGACCACCAATGTAACCTCACCCCCATTCCCCATGGGGAACAGCACTAGACCCCGCGTGGGGTTATACTAGTGCTGTGTAAGCGCAACTCGACAAGGGTAGGACACTCGGTGAAATGGAATAGATCCTTTACATACTTAGATAGATATGTCCCATTTTCATTTCCTCCTGTCTTTAGCCCTCTTGAAAGAACTTATGGCGTGAGTTTCTAATTGCATATATAACTATTTGGCTTGCTGCAGTCCCGGTTAATTTCAACTTTTAGAATACTTATTGTTGGTCTGAAAAATACTAACTCGAGAATATTCCCGTGAACGTGTATTTCTAGACGCTAGACAATGCCAAATACGAGAGCCAGACGCCAAAATATTTCCTGCGACCAATGCAGGAGAAGCAAGAAAGCCTGCGACGGCTACTTGATCAATAATCGGCAAGGGTCGGGTTTTTCTTTAGGTATGGTAATGGACCAGCATGGCTGGCAGCAAGATTCCTTCGTTCCACCTTTAAGAAGCTAATATCACATTATAATTAGACAAGCATCGCCAGGATGGAATTCTGCCATGCTCTTACTGCGTCAAGACAAAGAAACAATGTGGTTTAAACTCGCATTGGGCAGACCGAAGTCAAAGATCTCCCTTATCTCCATTAGACGACCCACGTATAGAGGGTGATTTCCCGTTTGAACAAGATGGAATCGATAATCAGGATGACTTTATATCCATAGATTCAAGCGACGTATTGGGCTTGTTACAAACACCCTCATCAAACCACTTTGCCTTGGATTGGGGAACGCCTCTTCCTAGCTTAGAGGCAGCTGCATCTACGGATGACACATTACGGCCTTCAGATCCTGAGTTCGGTCCAGACATAGATTCACATACTGGAGCACAGAGCTTTGCCCTCGGAGAGGCAGTCACGTCTACTAATCATTTACTACAAGAGGAAGAGTATCCCTCTTCCTCGCAATATCTAGATTCTACCTCACAAGTCGCAGACTTTGGTCATCTCACAAACATCTCAGGGGTCTCTCAAACATATTCAGTATCTGACAATCCCGGCTGTTTGATGCGGCCTACGCATCGTAGGCGAAATTCGTTGCGGAAGAATTACCGAATGCGCCGACGAAGTGATAATCTTTCTGAACGTCGTGCCACTTTGATCTCCCCCGACTGTATTACTAGCCAGGGATCCATGGCAAGTTTCAACAATCATCTGATGACAGAAGGTCTACTCAAAATATACCACGACGTACTAGAGAGAAATCTTGCGTGCTGGCTGGCCGAGGATACGTGTCCATACAAGATGCCAAGAAGGTCTCGATTGTGTCCAGATTTAGATGCATCAGTACCAATAAGCCAAGATGCTTTAGCTATCGCAGAATGGGATCCCGTGCGGCCAAATTCAATGTATCGTCGCGTTAAACAACTTGATCGAGTTGCTCAATCGACAGGATTGATCCAACTTACCTGGTCTGAAAATCAGGCGGCATCAAAAGCGCTCAACTTAGTCATAATGGCGTTTGCTGCCCAATGGGCCCAGGGCCGCCGGCGGAGAGAAAAGATGTTCCCAACCTCTCTGGGCGCTCTTGACCCGGCTTGGTCAGGGGACATGGCTGATGACTTTGAAGATGAATTCGAGGCAAATTTTCAAGAAGCAATTTGGGAACAGGCAAAAAGGGCACTTCAAGATGTCGCGGGTCTGGAATCGTACCGAATTGTATACGCTGAGCTGATATTTGGTCTAATTCAGAAGCCATGGGCAACTAGCGACTATCACGGGATCAGCTTTTCTGGAATTTCTGAGAATAGTAGCATCAAGGATATGGAAACTTCATTGCCCCAGATCATGGAAATCATGTCCCAAGATGGGCCGCCAGTCTATACGGAGAGAGCAAGTAGGAAAATGCAAGCTCTTAAATCCCACTTTGAAGCGAATGAGACGGGGCTCCTTGGATCAAAATTCCCTTTTTCTTCACGACAACGGGTGGATGCTGGTTCAAAAATGAATTCTGAGGAGAGAGGTACTATTGGCCAGTTGTACTGGCTTGCAGTCATGTTTGACACCATCTCTTCGTCAATGAACGAGCGGCCTGTTGCCTTAGCAGACGAAGACTGCCAACATGATGGTGCCTATGGCTCTCCTGATGCATTCGATCGACCTACAAATTTTCGCTGGAATCTTGAGCTCTTTTCCCAAGACGACCCAACAAATCCTTCAACACTGTCTTGGCCATGTCCGTACGATTCTGCCGTCAAAGCCATCAATAGGTCAGCAGCAGTCAAAGTTTTACTTTTCAGATATGTCTCATACCTTCAAAATTTGTTAAGGAAGCAAGAACGAAGCCACATAATCGAAGAAATCATTCGAAACGCAACACAAATATACAGATACTGGAACGTAACACACGGAGCCTTTTTCAGATCCCTGATTAAGAACTACGACATTATCCCGGTACCTATCAAAAGCCGGTTTCCATGCATCCATATCCCCTGGCACCTGGGAGCACTCATGCTTGCTGACCTAATCGAATTCGTCGACCAAAATGGGCTTGGAACTGAAGAGGCAAGCCTGAACCGTCTCAGTGTTAGCTTGGCAATGAAAATTAGAAAATCAAGCGCGATGGAACTGTCTGATCTTGCAAGAGTGACCACGCCGCAAGAAATATGTAATATGCCGATGGAACAGCTGCCTGGTTACCATTTCGCCGTCAATGAGGGCTCCATCCTAACGGAACCTTGGACTATGCTACTTATCAGAGCATTCACCAAGGCATCTATATTTCACTTAAGCATGGCAGAGGACCTACAGCGACAGGAGTGGGTCATATTAGGCCAGGAAAGTGAAGAATACAAGGAGAGCTTAAAGCGCTGCGACACCTGCATTAAGGCACTTTGGTTTCTGGGCAGGAAATCGGAGATGGCAAGAAGCCTCAGCAAGGTCTTGGCTGACGTATTACGAAGCCAAGAAGCAGGGCTTACTTCTGAGCAGGCATTTGATCAGTATTCTGTCTGAAAGAATGACTCGACCAACATTTAAAAACTTTAGGGGATTTTCTCTCTATTGGCTTGGCCACAAAACGGACCTGACGTCCAAATCAATGGCTTTTCACCGAAGTACCTTGCATCTATCCTTTACAATCCAAATTTATGGATTAAAAAATACGTTTAAAGCATTCGGTATTTATTCAGTGTTGGAAAAGGTGTTCTTCAAGGCACCCTTTAGCAGAACCTTTCTGGAAGCCCCCGAACATAATACAAGTCAAGAAACCCGTTCAAATCTAATTGAGGCGATTCAAGAGTCTTGGCTGTAAGTATTTTTCGATCGCAGATGTTCGTGTCTGATCCGCCGTATCACCGCGAATTGCGCGTAAAGTATTGGCAATTATTAGCTCATTTAACCCATGACTTCCTCTGGGCTACGTGCAAACTACTTGGCGTTTACATCAACAAGAATCTTTACATGATTGTCTTTATCGGAAATAAGCCTCTTGATACCATCCTGGACAACGTTCTCAAACTTGATCTTTGCAGTGATCATGCCATTTGGCTTGATAGCGCCTTGAGAGATGTTAGCGACCTTATTCACCATTCTGTACGGGTTCCCTTACCTGTCCTTAAATTCTCGATGACCGCTTCGAAATCTTGTTTTTGATATCCAAGAACAGACTTGTAAGTGCTCTCTTTCCACGTCACCCAATTCGGATTAAAGGGAATTTCCTTCTCCCAGATGGCTACGTTAACCACGGTTCCCTTAGTCTTGACCGCGTTGAAAGCGCTCTTGATGCTAGGACACTATAAGACACCTGAATGGCAGAACCTAAATTGGGTTAAAAACTTACCTAGCGGGGACCCCAGCGCAGTCAAAAACCACATCTGCGCCTCTCCCGTTGCTCAAAGTTTGCGTGACCTTTGTGACATCGTCATTCATAGGATTGACGACTTGTGTCGCGCCAAATTGCCTCGCAAAGTTCTGGCGAGAAGCTGCAATTTCTGACATAACGATGGTCTCAACACCTTTCGCCTTCAAACATAGGATTAGGGCTAAGCCGATTGGGCCACCTCCCATTACTAAGACGATAGAATTATGGCCTATCTCGGGGGCAGCGGAAAGTGCGTGCCAGGCGACAGATAATGGTTCAACAAGGGCTCCAGTGTCGAGCTCAAGGCCTTCAGGTAGAGGGAAGACATGTGTTGCATTCACGCAGACTGCTTCACTCAACCCGCCGCCTCCTCCACTAAGTCCGACGAAACCGCCAGAATGGCAAACGTTCTCGGCGCCGCCCTCACAAGCCGCGCAATGCCCACAGAAGATGGTGGGTTGGACGGCGCATGCTTGGCCAATCTCGAAGCCGGTGACTCCAGAGCCGATTTCTTTTATCACACCAGAGAACTCATGGCCGAGCGTGACGGGAATGGTCTCACCGGTGACTGGATGCTGGCTCGCGGGGCAGAAATTTGGTCCACCGAGATATTCGTGTAGGTCTGTTCCACAAATACCTACGAAAGCTGGAGCTATCTAGGGAACCAATTGAGCAAAGAATATTGAATAAAAGTCTATTATCAATGTTAACATGCTGACTTACCTTGATCTGGCCTGGGCGGACAGTCGGCTCGGGAACTTGCTCAACGCGAATATCTTCCTTGCCATAGTATCTCGCAGCCTTCATGGTGAGCCCCGAACGATAAACCTCAAGAAGCGATATGCTTATTATTCGTTATAAACTTCTGATTTACTAGCTTAAGAACTACTGTGCTAGATACATTTACTTAAATATTTAGTCCTTATTGCCAAAGCATCTGATCGGCCCCGCGTCACCAGTCTCGTGGTAAATGCGGGGAGTAGTGTTGACTGGGCGGTCGGTTCCGCCAACGTGGTGTCTCCTGACAACTCCCCGCTTCGCTCCCCGGCTTAGCCAGGAGTGGACATTAGCATTGGAGAATAGATGGAAAGCAGCGGTTTTGAGCACCGTCCCAGAAACTCGAAGTTGGCTACATGGCTAGGCGGCTAAATATAAACTGTAGCTATCTGAACTTCGTTACATAAGACAAATTCCGTTACTAAGACGGAATCAGGAGCCGATAGGCAAGGGAACTCCAGTCTATAAATCTATCGCCTAATAACTTATCGACCCCATCTAGGGATCTTCTTTACACATTGATCTCATGATACTCGGTCCATTCTTTTCCGCGCCAGAACTTTTGACCACCCCTGAAAGAATGCTCAACCTTCTCTTTTGCTCTCGCTTCCATTCTTGATTCAAACCCCGCGAGAGCATCTCGGTTAACACCTTCTTCGGCAATCGACCGAGCAAGATCTGCCGCATTGCGTATAGCTGTATCAGCCCCGGAACCGCCCATTGGACTCATAGCATGTGCGGCATCACCAACGAGAGTGACATAACCAGCTTGACCAACTGAGCGAACTTCTATATGTGGCTTGCTTGATATGACAGGCACACAAGCTGATAGCTCATGGGCCGCTGAATCAAACAGGAGCTTCAAATCAGGGTGCCAAGTCTCTGACATTCGCTGCAGATACTGCCCCTTTTCTTCGACTGTCTTTGGAAACGCCTCCGCGTACTGGCGTGGTGCCGCGCAGAGGCACCAATATATGTAATTATGGAAATCAGGTAGCTTGTGACCCGAAACCTGCAGCACACTTCTCGGCCACACCATTGGCTCCACGACAGCTTGGACATTGGCTTCATGATCCAGATACATACACCAAGTCAGCAAGTCTGACGGAAGGCTTGCCTTTAATCTTGCCGTCAATGGTGTTCGTCCCCACATCACCCAGCGCTCCAGATCCAATAGCTTACGATCTGGCTGAAGCTGTCTGCGCACACGACTCCTGATACCATCTGCACCAACGAGTAATTGTCCGCACACGGTTGAACCATCTGCAAACTTGACACGGACCTGTCCGTCAACAATCTCATAAGACTCAAAGTCCTTCTCATATTCGATCGCGTCATCAATGTTCAGCGAGAGTAACTGACGGATCCATGCTCTATCCAGCGGCATCGTTTCTGAATCTACTGGAGTTGGTTCTGGGTAGTTGAGCTTGCTAGCGTCTACGTAGCGCGGCTCAAAGCGATGCCTTTCGGCTGCGGTATCCTTAAGGAGCGATCGAAGTTGCGGAGACAGAACACTATCAAGAGCCGACTGCCCGTCTTTCGAAATGCGGAATCGATGGCCTTGTGAGGTATGCGACCGCGGATGGCGCTCAAAGAGACGGAATGCGACGGAATGCAAACGCAGTCCTTGCGCAAGCGTTAGTCCGGCAACGCCGGCGCCAATTATTAAGACGGGTGGTTGATGTGCCATAGCTCAATGAGCCAGATGAATGACTTAACAACATACAGACCAGTTTGACAATCTCACAAAAGCTGTTGGAGGTAAGATGACTGCACCTTCTCAGGAAAATGGAACATCGAGTTATACATGTATATACCACGTTTTCAAGGACCCGACTATCCGTTATTCATATAGCCGCAAGGGAACCCCGCTCCAAATCTCACTGAAGATGTTCCGTCTTCGGGAAAAGCGCAATGAACATGAGATTATATCTGGAATTCTGCCTACCATAGCAAAACTGCTAACACCTAATATACTTGTGATGCACTTTCACTACTTGTTTTAAGATACGGGCTGTACGCTGAATGAGTAAATTATCTATATTGCAAGATGGGAGTGAAGCAGTTCCTAGATAATAGATATAAGTTGAAAGGTGATTTCTTACTACCCAGCATAGAAGCACCGTCCCCCTTTCTCAAAATCTTTCATAGCCTTCATTTTCCGACATATGGTAAGAAAGTCTAGATATGTACCTGTCTTCAGCCATTTGGTACCTTTACGACGGTGCAGTTGCAAGTCAAGCGTAAAAATCTGCAATGACATGTTTATACGTTCGGCACATCCTCGCTATATGCCTCTCGTTCTGTCAACTCGATGCTTTCAGAAGTTTGTGCGGAACTCTGTTCGATCGACTTGGTCTTGTGCCCAGCCTCCCCCCATCTATTCTCAGACTCTGTGTCACGCTGCAGTGACCGTGTGCTGTCTGCTTTGCTCGTGGGGTGATGGTTCCCAGAGGCGTTGTTGGTTCCGCGCGGGGATGAGCTTGGGGATGAGCGGCGGAGAGATGTCAACGATATGGCGGCGGCGGCTTGCCGCAGTGAGTCTAGCGAAATGCGAATCGCAGTCGGCAGGGCCCTGCTGATGGAACGGCCAACTCGGAACGAAAGGTGAGGCAAATTAGATGCGAGAAGGCCGACGCCGATCTCGATGGCGGGCCAGTTAGAGAAGAGAATAGAGGATCCTAATCATTGTTATCAAACATCAACTCGAAACTGGCGTTAACTACATGTCATAACACCTACCTTGGAAGAAGTTCGCACCGCCACCACTTTGAATAAGCTCAGGCTCGGTAAGGTTAACGAGCTGGATGATAGTGTTGTTGAGACCAGCGACGAAGGCACTGGGGGTAATAGGTCAGCGTAGACGATAGAAGGGGAGCAGGCGAAACTGACAAGCCACCTAAGATAAAAATGATTATGACACAAATTTTGCGCTTGAGGTCCAACTGGAGACGCCACACCTAGATACGATACCAAGTTAGATTCGATCTCAAGTCTATCGTCGGTTCAATTCATGTACAAGAACATTAATACTTACAAAGGGGATAGGCAACAATAGTAAACAGAAATCGATAAAGCTGTCTAAAGCAAATACACCTAGTTGTATCTTAAAACCCCATAGCGGGCAGACCGCCCATCCACCTTCAAAGTTTGGCTCGAAGTTTGTACCACAGTAGAAAAGCCATGAGGCTATTGCATAGATAAACCAAACGACTGAAAGGCCGATCAAGCCCTTGCTGAAGATGTTGAAAAGGCGACCGGTGAAGATGCGACGGTAAAAGAAGAGCATAATCAGTTTGATGCAAAAGTTAGCCCCCATCCAGAGAATAACGAGAGCAGCGGTAACCTATAGGCACATGAGCCGCCTCTGAGTTTATTCCTCTGCTGGCCGACGATAGAAGACATTACATACCTGTGCAATAACACGCTCCTGCTCGGTCCGATGCTCGGGA
Source organism: Xylaria curta (assembly GCA_022495235.1). NCBI lineage: Eukaryota > Fungi > Ascomycota > Sordariomycetes > Xylariales > Xylariaceae > Xylaria > Xylaria curta. Next base: position 262,024 of record MU375944.1, read on the forward strand.
TCATGGAATGTAGTTTCCTCAAAGGCGCCTTTAAAGACTCCTGCTAAGGCTGTAAGTATTGTGGAAAGAGTTCTTGTGTAATTACTTACCTGCTAGAAGTGCGGCACAGCACCCGGTCAAGGACAGCTTTGATTCATTATTAGTAGATATCTCGTGAAGGACAGGAAACGAGAAAGCATACCCATGCCGGGATACATAACCAGTCGTCAATTAGCAAGTCTGAATTATCATGTCGACGCGTGTAAAAGCGTAGGCCGACGAGAATCCCATCAATGATGGGGAAAGAAATTCCTACAGCGATAGCACTCTGGTCGGTCCCAACGCTCGACATGATGCGCAAATCAACCGCTCAAATGGAAATGACACAGGGGGTGTGTTGGGGAAAGAGTGAGCTCCGTTCTGACCGTTCAAGAGGTCGGGCTAGGACAGAGTCGGACGGACATCTAGATGATTGTGGATGTCATTCAAAGACATCGGCATTCTGTAACCGAAGTTGGTAGCCTACTTGCTACCTTTAGCAAACAGCTCTCTTATCATCAGGACTGTGCGTAACCCGTACAATCTACGGAGGGCATTGCTACATTATCACCATTACTCGTCCTAGCGTAGATAGGACATTAAAGCTGTTTGAAATTTATAATAATATGGCGACTGAGAAAATTCAAGTAGAATGCTTGTATATGCGTTTCCCCAGTGCTGTCGCTTCGGAGTGTTTCTGATTCGCTCGCCTTATAATACCGCCTGTTTTCAAAAATGCACTGGATACTCCGATCTTTTCCGCATATATACTAATTGGTGTGAGCAATAACATTTAAGGTTGTAATTCTTACTGCATCGAACAGCCTCGCTGACATGACATGAAGCAGGTCAACCTGCATATTTCACAGGAGTACCGACTACAGAGAGAGAAACAAATGGTACTATGAATTATATGTCCCATTTACAACGGAAAGCCCGAGCCCCAGTTGCGGCATTCAGAGGATATATTGGCCTATCTTACAGGTGACCTACATGAGAAAAGAAGCCGTGGTAGCATTTGGAATGAATAATTGCCGAGAGAAAGCCTACCTACATGCAGGTCTGGCAGCTGAGGTGCTGTATGTCTTGTCGATCCCGAAGATATCAGCCAATCACCACTTACAACGCGATAGAGACTGTGACAATGCATGCAACTTCCGTTCCACGACAGCAATTAAGGGTTCCAGCCGAGTGTGATAGCATCATCGGGTTGCTTCCACACGAAGTTTTCTGGAACTTCGACCGCACGCTTCTCCAACCAGTCCTGCAGGGCGGTCCAATCGACGCATTTGTGATGCGTATTGGCATTCGGCGTAGGATTTTGGTGATCAAGGACCCAGTTATAGGGGATAATCCCTGTGTCGAATTGACACATGAGGCTCTGCCGGATGTAGTCGACGCAGTGCTCGTAGTGTCGCTCGTACAACTCCGGCACGCGCTGTTTCTTGTCTTGCGTATTTGGAAAGTACTCCATATAGTGGTCCTGCCAGATGTAGTGCAGGCAGTGCAACTGGTGAGTACCAATAGTCGCCGCAATGTAACCACCGCCAGACTCTGCCGGAAACTGAGCCGACCAGTCTGGGTGGTGCACTTTCTCAATGTCCTCCTTGGAGACACTGATCATGCCATCTAAAACATTGTGTGAGTGAATGATTATCGAAGGAGCGTCAAAAACATGAAGTTGTGTTGAGGTCGCCGTGTTCATGCTCACATTTCATGATATCGTACCATGCCTTCTCGACTTCCTCAGTAGGTGGACCAGTCCAAGGAGTCTGATGCCAAAGGGAACCGTTGAAAACCTTGTGAATATAAGGATATGGAGTAACAGCGTCGTTCACCGGAGCTGTGAGCATTTCGCGTCGAAGTTAGTTTGCCAGCTTAAACATGATCGGGACCGGAGTTTCCTACAATAGTAATTGAATCTGTCCCAACAGGCGATCTGGGTCGTCTGGGCCATGAGTTGTAGGCATGTCAATAATCCAACTATTGTCACTACGCTGAATCCGTGACAGGTCCAATGAAGCCATCTGTACCTTCTGGTCCGTTCCTCTGAGCGGTGGTCAGCATCATCTAGAAATGATGTCTTGGATTCGTCTGCTGAAAGCGCTACATAACCTCGTTGTTTGAACATGACGACGATTATTTATCTAGTACTGTAAAGAAATTAAGTATGAGTTTATCGTGAATACACGTTGTTGCGCGAGGAGACCAGAATTAGACTGATGATCTCCGCTAACGATAGAGCCTGCTGAAAACACTTTATTCTAGGAAATGTGGCCAATACCAATCTGACCTGGAGTAGAGGAGAAAGCAACCTTCAGTAGATTGAAGAGGATAGTTCTGGATGGCTGACCCTACAGATCCCGTCGATGAGCCGGTCATATTTTAACTAGCGATTATGCTTCAAGACCTTGGTCCCGAGTGTGCTGATGTCATTGGTAGTATCGAATAACTCCTCGAAACAAGGAATGCATATCTTCGTAGTGGTAATCGATGGTGTGAAACCGAGCAGCCTGACGCGGGGAGCGTCATCAAAAGGTGGGAAAATCAATCCCGACGTTGCAATGGAGGGCTCAGTCTGACATGGCCAACTTGCGTCGTCACAATGCTTCAAAGAGAAACTAGGACTTAGCAGATCGGACCCAATGAGATATTGTAGTCTTCGGGAGCGTTGTATGAGTACAACTAGTAAGACGGTGGGAAAAGGCGGCTGCAGTCAAACGCAAATCTTACCCGGACGGTTAGCTAGCGAGTCGTTGTCTCTTAAATAGCAGATCGCTGCCTAATGAGCAAACTGACCAAGCAGTTAATCAACTGTTCTTTGAGGTAAGGCTGACCGGGAGTCGGATGCGCGATTTCGTCTTCAGAATATGCAATGACATAGAGTCTGCACGAACGAGCCCCACGATAAAAGACGAAGAGCTACGCTGCCTTCGTATTTCATCTTCTCTCTTTGGCGTTCATCCTAACGTACTAAATCATAGACCATCAACACCCGAAGCTGCAACCATGCTTGCCCGTGTAACCATCATCACCCTTGCTCTGACCCTTGTGGTCGCGCGTCCTGCCAGTAAGGAAGAGCCTTTTTGTCTCCTCTCTCCGGTTCAAATATTTCTGATGGCTACCACTTGAGCTAACAGATAGTATAGACTTTGAGACTGATCCGATGCTTCAAGTTGGTCAGAAAGCCGCCTCTTCCTACGCTGAGAGCAAGAGGGCTCACTTCGAGACCGATCCAATGCTCCAAGTCGGTGAGAAGGCTGCTTCATCATATGCTGAAGGCAATTAGCGATCTGATTTGGAGGGGGGGGGGAGGGTTGTATAAGGGAATACCATCATGGAGTTATCACCTCATATGCATGAGCTGCTGAACACCAATGACGTGGCATACTGCTAGCATAATCGCCGTAGGACTGGATAGTAGGAATTAAACGAATCGGGCTGACTATTCGATGCAAAGTGCAGATCAGAATGAGAATGCTACTTTCCGCGCCATATAAGATTGTTATAGTGAAATCCGTGCAAATGTAATATATACATAACAGACTATACTTACGTAGGTAGCACAATGATACCCGCGGGGTTACATTCGCAAGTTCCACACTCCACTTGGACTGAACCGTAGATCTCACAGGACGGTATCATACGGAATCACACGTAATGTCTTGCAATACGGACCCTGTAGCGGAAGGGGCAGTAGTTGAGATATCACGGATCTGTGCTTTTGCTTTACTTATCCTACTCCGCCATAATGTACTTAGTATAGGTATAACAAGTTAGGACCATTGTTTTTCTAGTTTGTTCATATCAATTCCGAGTCGTGAACAGACTTCAGAATATATCAAAATTGCACACGTTACCTCACCTCATCGCTTAGGCATGCTTCCCTCTATAACAGAAGGTGTCCTGGAAACGCGTGCTTCACAGAGCCATGTCGAGAAAGAAGGCTCTGAAGCGCGAGACGTAGATGCTTGCAAATCAAACTCAGACGGCAGTGCTTCGTCCACATCAAGCCGTTCTCGCCGGAAATGGGGTGTTTTCCCAGCCCCTCCAATTAAGGAGCCCGGGCCTGCACCAGACGGCGGCCTACGGGCCTGGCTCCAGGTCTTCGCGGGACACCTAACATGCTTTATCACTTGGGGGTTGATCACCAGTTTCGGAATTTTCCAATCTACTTACGAAGAGATGCTTAATGAAGCTCCCTCAACCATCTCGTGGATTGGTACCATCCAGATCTTCACGCTCCTCTTGGTTGGTACTTTGTCGGGGAGAGCAAGCGATGCCGGTTTTGTGCATCAGGCTGTCCTCATAGGCACGTCGTTGATCGTCTTCGGGATGTTCGTGACGAGCATAAGCACACAGTATTACCAGTTCTTACTTGCTCAGGGTATCGTCGTTGGGCTTGGGATGGGCATCTTGTATATGCCTAGCTTGTCGGTGCCGTCGTCATATTTCACGGTTAAGAAGCCGCTAGCTGTCGCCATAGTTGCGTCGGGTGCGGGATCTGGAGGCCTGGTGTATCCGGTCATGATCCAGCAACTACTTCCTCGTGTCGGTGAGCAATGCTACCCTTTCCCTTTTCTTAGCTGCGTGTATGGCGTACAGCTTGAACCATATACTGAGAATAAGTAGGCTTTGGCTGGACAATCCGAAGCATGGCCTTCGTGACACTTTTTGTCGCCATCCTGATCAATCTTATCATGCGTGTGCGTGTTCCTGCTCGCAAATCTGGACCGATCGCCGATTTGCACGCCTTCACGGAGCTGGACTATGTGTTCTTCGTTATCGGCTTCTTTCTCATTTACTGGGCCGTATACTTTGCCTTCTATTACGTTCGTATTATACCCCGGCTCAGCGGTCTTATCAAGATACTTATTGGTTCTGACTCTGTTGTTAGATCGATCTTTATGGTCACACTTATGCGTCTTTTACCTCCATTGACTCCATCAACCTCCTCCTCATCACTAATGCACTCGGCATTCCAGGCCGTATATTGCCGGGATTCATCGCGACGCACTTTGGACCTATAAATACCGCAATACCCACAGCGACATCGGTCGCGATCGTCTTGTACGCTTGGCCGGCCGTTGCGCACGCCAAAGGCCCCCTGTATGCCTTTGCAGCCGCGTATGGACTTGTAGCCAGCGCCATCCAGTCGCTGTTTGCAGTGTCACTAGCTGCGCTGACTACAGATCTCAGTCAGCTCGGGACGAGGATGGGCATGGTGTTCAGCGTCGTGGCATTTGCTAGTCTGACTGGAAGCCCTATTGCAGGTGCAATTGTACAAGCCTGCGGAGGGAGCTATCTCGGAGCACAGTTATGGGCAGCGAGTAGTATGTTGCTTGGAGCTGCAGCTCTGGTAGTTGCAAGAGTAAATAGGGTAGGCTGGGCACTAAAAAAGATATAAGATCTTGGGACGAGCACTGGTGCTCAACTACTTCGGACGGGAGAAACTAGCAACTTCTCGGGTTCGGGGTGCGAGTGCGAGAACCTGCATGAAGCTTCAGATTTCATTCACCCGATCTCTTACAGTACACGGAGACAGCTATAGGACAGCGGGAGGGAAGGCAAAGAAAAGCTAGATTATTCGGACTCATAACCTATAGATCAATAAGGATTAGGTTAAGTCATTAATTAGCCCCTTCACTCCATAGAAGATCATTGCAATCCGGAGATGGGGAGTTGAAGGGTTTTAATTCACAAGAACTGGGTATTATTGCAATGCAGGCGAATGAGTCTTCAGCTGGGATTAGGAGGCTTCCATTCACTGCTCCAAATGAACGTTCCGCAACGCCACTGTGTTCCCTTCTCTTTCTCACCAGAAGGGCCAAGTGGCCGCGGGCATATGAAGAAGGATCTTCCTGTGAAGTCGCATTAGCTACCCAAAACGTTTCATTGAAAGGCTAAAGCTATGTCTGCATTCATAGGGGGCGTAGATAGTGAGCATAGCGAGATGCGACTCCTTACCTCGGTTCATGCCAGACTTCTTAGTGACCAAACTGATGCAATCCTCTCCATGCTCGCATTTAGGCACGATACGCTTCCCTAAGAGTTTCGACCACGACTCCTTTGCTTGGATGGGATCAAATACAATTTCGCTGTCGGCGTAGGTTAAATCAGCTTTGGGATTATCGATATCTGTTTTTGGTGTCTCCGAACTAGAGCTCGATTCAGCTTCTACCGTGCCATCAAAGCCGTTGGTTGGCGGTACTAATTTCTCCTCGGATTTCTTGGTCTGGTTCTCTGTAGTCTTAGGCTTGAAGAAACCCATGAGACTGCTTTGTCCCTTCAAGGAAGGTTCTCTGCTCGGTCCCGCCTTGGCCTTCTTCTGAGGGATGTTAGAGGAAGTGGTCCCCGAGGGTGTGCGTTTGAGACTGCTAGATGAGGGTTTGGCTGGAGAAGAGATCGATGTGATAGAAGATGGAGGCGTAGAGTCCACTGTATCTTTAGACCCTGACGCTATTGGTTGTACTGGCTCCTCAGCTTTCTTAGTTGAGGTATCTTGGGATAGGGTTGGTATGGTCTTTAGAGTGCCAGGCTTTTTGAAAAACATGTCCTTAATATTTTGACGACGGTCAAATTCTGGTATTAGCTTTGCTGACAGTGGTAGTAGGTCTTTTGTAGACCATTCTCGTAAGCGTTTTCCATCCTTAAATACCCCTGATGGATTCATAATGTCCCTAATGGCAACCTCCTTACCATCAATTTGGACAGTATCACTGAGAATGGCAAACACTGGACAATGGTCTGACCCCATCAAACCCTCTTGGATATTCGAGTCGATGAACCAACTTTTCATGTCGTCGCTACATAGAACGTAATCTATTCGACTGCCGAAGTTCCCTGGACGAGTGTTCTTCTTGGTGTCCCAGCAAGTGAACATGCCCTCTCGCGTTGGATGAAATAGCCGACAGAGATCCCATAGGACCGGGGTTTCCCTATCTTCATCCCTAGGACCAACTAAGTTTCCTTCAAACAGAAGCTGGTTGAAGACACGACGAGACGGCGCGGAGAAGAAGTCAGCTGTCGTCATACCCTCTTTTCTCAAGCGTTCTTGGAGGTTGGCCGTATCCATGGCATCTCTGACGACATTGAGGTCGCCCGTCACGAAGACACGCTTGCCCATGGCGACAAGGTTACGGACCCGTACATCCAAGGCCTCCATATACCCAAGCCTGAAGTCGTCCCTGGATTCGTCTCGCATTGCAGGGCTATATGTGCCGATCAGAACAAAAGCGGGAAATTCTAATATTACGCAGCGACCCTCTGAATCAAGCGTAAGTTCATCGATATTCCCCCTAAGCTGAAGCTGGCCGGACCGGGGGTAGCCGCCGATCTGTTGGTTTTCTGGTAGGTCTCTGAATTGAATGGTGGAGTTGGGCGGACATAGAACGCCCATAATGCCTTCCTCCGCTCGAATTGGCGCACATACCGAGTTTCGAGTGTAGATAGCTACGCCAGCATAACCTATTATCTTACATTAGCCGCGAAATGCAAGCGGCGGAAGCGCCGGTATATCGGCAGATAGATACCCTTCTTATGCCGTGGGAGGCTGAAGAACACGTCCCAGCCTGGGACCAAGACCATATCATCTTGAAGGTCTTTGCGCTGTATCTTGGTTTCTTGCATGACTACTATGTCTGCTTCCAAGATATCGAACATAGCCTGTAGGTAGAATTAGGCCAACGTTCCGTGTTACCAAAGGACGGGATACTAACTTCAAAAGTCTTTTTCTCCCTCCATGGCTGGTAACCAAATGGGTTGCTGGTAGCAGCGTCAGCGCCAATCACAAGGGGATGGTATCAGTTGTGGGATGTACCGAATGCCGTTCACTACACATCTGATCAGTCACATGCTCGATTTTTCAGACGGACAACTTACCATTCCATGTTGTTATTCGAAGACCCATCTTGGAGATGATATTTGCAGTAGTAATTATAAGAAGGAGGTTAAGTTAAGATGGCGCATCTATTATCACCCCAGCGAAGATCATCCCCAAAAGCTCATGCGGCCTGTGCGTAAGTATCATCAGGATTGTGCAGGCATTCAAAACCTCATAAGTGGTAAAGGCCTCCGAATAAGAGTGGGAAAATAAAAGTTGAGTTTAGTTGAGCCGAATATAGATGATAAACGTTAAATCTACAACAGTACAATTCATTCACTTCATTCACCAACCTCGTTGTGACCGCGGGCAGTCGCGGATGGCGTCACCAAACTGACCCGTAATCATGTGACTGCTCTGCTCTACTGTAGGTACGTACTTTAGCTGCCGCACGGGCCATCACATGTGCGGTACCATCCGTCCGAACCTTCGTACCAATGCAGGTGGTCTGATTTGATTCATGGCCGAGGAATAACCGAGCCAAGCTCCCGAGCTTCCAAACCTGACCTCATCTCCATCATCCCATTACCAAAAGAGCCTCAATCGGCAACCAAGAACAGAACCATCTCCCCTCCGACCGACCGACGTTACTCTCACCTAATCCAACAAGTTCACCATGGTTTTCCAGCGACAGATCCTCCGCGCGACCCCGCGTGTGGCCGCCCAGCTCCGCGCTCCCGCCGTCCGCTCCACCATCCAGCGCCGTTTCGCTTCCACCGAGAACCAGTTCGTCAAGGAGCGCGAGGCCGTTAAGGAGCACGCTCATGGTACCACTGGTTAGTAACATGGTTTCTCTACGGGCGGACGAGACCAATTGGTCTGCGCTCCGGTCTTTCTAATTGCTAACAGTCTCACAGAGCTCTGGCGCAAGATCTCCATCTAGTAAGCGATCCCTGCCCTCGTTTATCCTGAGGAAACCTGCTCGATGTCCCGACCTACGCCTTTATAAACCCTCACCGATATTCGTGACAATCGAATTCGGCCCGTCCCTGTCCATCGAACCATGATCCCACCTCAAACCGCGCGTCCAGAAATGAGCGCAGTAAAATAAAGACAATTCGAGATGAACGAGAACAATAAGGCTGACTTATACTTTTTCTTCCAAAAACAGCGGCGTGGCCCCTTGCCTAATCCTCGCCGGCGTCAACGCCTACAACCTGTGGTCCGAGCATTGGGAGCACTGGTCGCACATGCCCCCTCTAGAGGAGCGCACCGAGTACCCCTACCAGAACATCCGCACCAAGAACTACCCCTGGGGCGACGGTGACAAGACCCTGTTGTACGTCTTCTCCCCTCTTGCAATAGCGCCACGAAACAAACCAACTAACTTGTTACCAAACAGCTGGAACGAGAACGTCAACTATCACAACAAGGATAAGACCACATAAACAGCTACAAGTCTTTGACCATTACTGCATAATGGGTTTTCTCCGGCGTCTGCATCATGAAGTCTAGGGAGAGGTCCAGGAGAGAAAGGAGAACGAAAAACCATTGGAAATAGACTAAGTGGCCCACCGGCTACCACCAAACTAACCTACGTGTCTGTCCTATTGTAGATATGTAACTTTTCTTTGTCAATGCAAAACATACAACTGAAACCTCGTTCTTATCTCGGTGCTAGCTATCACCGTACATATCACGCTGATTCTACTTCAGTCGAATAATGTTCGAAGCTGCCAATATAGACTTGCATACTTATGCTGAGCCGACACCAAATAGTTAGGGGTATAAAAGGGGCGAGTTGTACGATGTTGCTTCCAGTTATTTAGCGACAGGACTGCCACATCAAGAACCTAACGAGATGATTTACCAGAGACGGACGTTCCGTCAGGAACATAAATGTGTGCAAATGGTACAAACTCCCAAGATGCCTTTCATACGAGGCCTAGCATATACTATCTCCCACTAAGTGGATTTTTCTTCAGCCAATATACAGATATACATGCAACATTCTATCTTTCCACTCCTTGCTCGCCTGCTTGCTCTTCTGACCAACCTACTAAGGGTCCACCGAGCTAAAAACTGACTCTTAGGTGTTCTCCTCTTTGCTACTGCTATTAATGGATTAAACATAACAATTTTGAATACTACCACATTTCCATTGCCGTGATGGTGCCAGGCACATAAGTGCGCTTAACGCGTATGAACGACTGATCCATCATCCGCTTACTCCTCTTGGTAAGAGATCTTGCGCATCTCGCCGAGACGATGTCGGGCAGCTGACAAGGCGTTCTCGAGCTGGAGAATTTCGACCTGTTGAAGGAAATATAGTTAGAGTCTTTCTTCCAACGTACCACAACGAGCCAATGCATTCTTACCTGTTGTTCCATCTCCCGAACCTTGAATTCGTGCGCCCCAAGCTTGGAGTAATCGACAGCTTCCTCTTCCTGGTTGCGATCCTTGATCATGTTCTGTACCTGTCTGACCAGGGATCTGCAAGCAGCGCCCACTGCCTTGCTGGCCTGTTCGAGGTTCTCCTGGCTCTTGCTCATGAAGCCAGCCTTGACACGACTGGCGGCGACGAGCTGAGCCGTAGAGGCAGCCACATCGTTTGATGCCACAATCAACTGTTCAGGACTGTTGCGGCCGGAGATGACGCCATCAGCAGTCTCGATGAGCGTGTTTGTGGAGTTCGCAACAGCTTTCGCCGCAGAAATGAGACCCTCAGTCCAGCGGTTGTTCTTCTTGTAGAAAGCTGTTCTTGAAGAGGAACCCCGGCCAGCTTGGACAATTTCTTGCTGTGTGGCTGTAGCTGCCTTAATGAGTTGCGCAATAGCGTTTGTAATTGCCATGGCAGCATCCAGAATAGTATCATTGACTTTAAGCTCGTAGGTGGAGTAACCGTCACGAGGCTTGTTTCTCAATTTAGCCAGACGAGCCGCCGCCGCCGCAATGGCATCGGCAGCTTTGCTGAGCTCATTGTCAACGATTTCGCCCAAATCACCCCCCTTGTTTGTCAAGCGGCCAAAGCCAGGAGCAAATGTCTCAACCAGTTTGTTGAGCTTCTGTAGATTCATTTGCACATCATTATTGTTGTTAATGACAACATCTGTTTTCTGGATAGGATCCATGCCTTCAAGTCGGAAGCTCTGGAGCCCACGGAAGAATTTCACCGCTGACTGAGCAGCGACGCGTGCACCATTCATCAGCTGGTCACTCTTCTTCTCGTCGGTAGCTAGACGGGTGAGACCTTTCGTGTTGCTGCATACGTCTGCTGCGGAACCCGAAAACACGTTAATGGCCTTGATAAGGTCGGCGTGAGTAGCGTTCGGTCCATCCGCAATAAAATTGTTGAAAGCTGTCGCAAACTCCATGGCGCTAGCAGAGGCCTTTTCAATTTGCGACAAAACGTATTGTGGCGAGGCGTTCTGATTACCCGCTTGCATGGTCGAGTCTAATTCATATAATGCGTCATCAACTCGTGCGACACCTGCTTGCAACACTGAATCGATAATGTCATTAATTTTGTCGAGATTAGCCATAATCAAGGCATCAAGCTGGCCATCTAGGACAAGATCCGTGTCTCCCTGGTTGAGTTTCAATTCGTTCAACTCAATTAGAGTTTGGTCCATGCCGGCCTTGTAAACTTCAAGTTCTTCCTCCTTCTCGCGGAGCAATTGCTCGAGGTCTGAGCTGCCATCACGCAATTTGGCTTGAGAGTCTTCCAAGGCGCGGGATTTCGTGCGCAGCGCCTCCTCAAGATCCGCCATCTCACGGTTGTACTTCGCAAGCATCGAAGACAGTTCGTTGCCTTTACTTCGCTCCAAGTTGTCGGCACGGTCATTCGCCATGCGCAGCTCTCGCCGAAGCTTTTCAACCTCATCTTTGTTACTGCCGGTCAGTCTATCTCGGTCGTGCAACGCTCGATCTCGTTCCCTAATCATGTCTGCCAACTCTAGGTTCTTCGTCTTGATTTCCCGCTCAAGTTTTTCCCGTTTCTCAATGGCTTCTTGCGCGGATGCCGCCTTAAGTTGTACAGATTTAAATTTCTGAAGCAGATCGAGATGCTCGTGCCGTAATTGCGAGTAGAGTTTGGCCAGAGCTTCATATTTGGTGCGCCACGTATTTACTTGTTCCTGGAGTGCGCGAATCTGGTCATCCTTGCTGTTTAATTGCTGGCCAAAATTATTTTGGATCTGTGCCAGCTCCCCTTCCAATGCCTTCACCCTTTGGTCGTACTGCTGAAGCATCAACTGATCGCGATCATATTGTGCTCTTGCATTCAAATTTTCTTGCTCCAACTCAGCGAGTCTACCTTGCGTTTGCATCTGATACTGCTGGTTCATGAGGGCTTCCTGCTCTCTTTGCTGTTGTTCTGCTAGACGCCTCTGCTGCTCTTCGAAGTCTCGCTGAGCTTGCAATTGAGCTTCTTGCTGGGCTCGTAGAGCTTGTTGTTGACGCTCTTGGAGCACTCTCTGTTGCTCCTCGTATTCACGATTCTGGCGGTCGATTTCACTTTGCCAGAATTCAGCAATCTGGTCGGGTTCCTCTGACTTCGGCTCACGAACAGGCGTCGGTGCGCGTTCGATCTCTTGCTTTGGTCGGGCCGGTAAAGCAGGTGCATCCTCATCTTCGCCCAGCAGATTAGGCGGGTCTTGAGGGAGCTTGGGTATTGTAATAAGGCTAGTCAGATACCGTAAGTTCGAGCATTCATAGTAAAATTTAACCAGTCTATAGTGCTGTGCATTGTATCGCTCTCGAAGGGGTTCTAATGCATCGTTGTCGCCAGTTGCTATCCAAATCATTTAGAAAATCCGTCCCAAATTTCAATTGGCCAGGTCACTTACTCGAATGCATAGCGCGCAGCATGCTAGTAATGAACTTGTAAATGCCATAACTTTCCTGTACCAAAGGCACGATAGCCGAGATCCTGCACTCGTTGTTTCCAACGTTTCTGAAGTGTGAAAATATGAGTTTCTGAAACTGCTCAATCTTGTCCTGCAAGGCCATGAGATCGGTAATAGTCTCGTAGCCCTCATTTGGGTCATTGATCGCCTTCAAGCTGATATACTCTTCGTATTCGAATGTCCCATTGAACTCCGGGTGTTGCTGGTGGAACGAGAGCTTTGCAAGCAAGAAATAGACGTATTCTCGGATCAATGGACCGTAGCCCCGGACGCCCTCGCCTGCCAGCCCTCTGTTCAAGCCATCGATCCAGCCGCGGTTCGCCGCAGCCTCTCTCAGCGTCTGGGGGTGGCCCTCTTGCAACACCCGGTGGGCGGTGATTAGGGCTTTGAATGTTTGCACCTCGTCGGCGAGTATGGGTTGTCTAGTGTTACACAACGAATCAACAACCACTCTTTAACATAATTGCTTTGCGAAATCTAGTCAACATACACTTTCATACCAGACCAGAAGGACTGCGAGGACTTGTGGTCCCAAGTATAGACAATGCAGGCGCGCACATGTTTGCGTTTCGGGGCGGTCTCGTCGGTATTGGTTGCCTTTCGGATATGGATGGCCAGTTCGGCCTCGGACCTGTCAACGGGATAAGCCCACACCATCCCTGCCATGTAGGACATCTTGGGAGCATATAAAAAGGGTTGACTCTGCGATGGCGGCCATAGAGGCGGTGGCGGGAGATAGGCAGCGCGGAGGAACAGTGTCGGGGTCGGGATCGGGGCAAGATGAACATCTCCAGACAAACAAACAGAACGGGCAGGGTGGGTAGAACGCACCTCGTATGGTCTATGCTGCGGGTCGTCATGGCGAGAAGCGTAGGCTTGTGTAGCTACTGCGGGTATAATGGCGAGAGGGAAGAGACAGCGGCGTAGCACAGCAGAGCAGGATTCGGGAAAGAGCTTCGAGCCAGCTGCAGCAGCTGTTCAGCGACAGCGCATCCCACCTCACGTTCGGTGTCAGGCGGGTGCAGGACGAGCGGACGCAGGAGGCAGAGGCAGCAATTGTCTGGACTGCTGTACAACAATATAATTTATTTATCGGGAGAGGCACTTTATAGGCGCGTGAGGGGTGGAATAAACTGGCGCCTGAAATAGGTAACCGTAGGTAGATACTTGTTTGTCTCGTCTGCCAAGGGGTAGTAAACGTCAGCTATTAAGAAGCTCTCTATCCATCTGCCAAGACCCTCCGTCGTGAGGTGTGGAGGTCGCGCAATGTAATGAGGCTTGGCCAACGGGTTAGTATGTACAGGGTTGCGTAATTGTACCGAAACCTCGATTTGCAGTCGCTGCCGGACCGGGCTCAGCTGCATATCGTTGCGGTGGGAAGCACCTACAGCTCTCAATAATTTTAGTGGAGTTCGTTCGTCACCAATAGGTATCGTACATGAGCTAAGGTGGTGAGTGGCATGCGATATCCTAAATTTCTACAATCTTAGCAATCACATACTTGCAAACTGTCGACGGATACCTCATTGCCTTCCACCAATGGTCCCATGAGAAACGAGGCAGCACCCGACTGCTAATGTCAAACCTACCGACCGAGCCTTTTGGCTCTCGGATGTAACCTTCATTGCACCGGGTCGAACCTACACCATCTTATACTTATACCTTTCCGCGCAGCCGGCACAATGCGCGCCACGACAGCTTGTCTATCTAGGGGCTTTTGGGGGCGCAGTATTGACGAATTCAAACGCCTCTCCAACATCAGTATGGTCATGATCCCCGGTTTAAAGCTTCAAGTGTGCTGACCTCGCCACGCTTAGCCTTTAAGCTCGAGGGCATCAAGGGACCCTCGGGCCCTCTCCCACTTTATGACTTTCACAAAGCCGACTCGATAGAATCTTGCAAGACGCTGAGCGACAAGGATATTGGCGGCTTCTCGACCGTAGCTCTCGACTGGGTCCCCCGCTCGCAGTCCGAGCCCGAGGCAATACAAGGGCCAGGCTACGCGCGCTTCCACGGCACAATATCAACCAAGCTCCCACCTAACAAACCCGACATCCAACGGTCCGGATACGCAGCATGGCGAACCCTCGACCCAAAGGCTACGGTCTTTGGCAAATCGCTGTTCAACATCGACATGTACACCTACCTTGCGCTCCGCATCCGCTCGGACGGCCGGAGCTACCTAGTCAACATTCAAACTGAGTCCGTGGTGCCGACGGATCTACACCAACATAGATTGTTCGCGAAGAGGCCCGGCGAATGGGAGACAGTGCTGATCAAATGGAACGACTTTGTGCGCACGAACCATGGGTTCGTTGTCGAGCCCCAGACCGAGATGTTGCGCCAGAAGGTCCGGACCCTCGGTATTGGCCTGACGGATCGCGTCCCCGGCCCTTTTAGCCTCTGCATTGAGCGTATATGGGCCACTAATGATATGAAGGAGGGAGAGGAGCAAGTCGCAACACCTATTGCCAATTTGAAGGAAGGTCAATTAAAAAACAAGCAGGGACGAAATATCAATTGGAGTGAGAAATAATGAGAGGTCCGACGCCATCTTGAATACACTGTAACTTCTTCGGCGATAGCATCCACACTGCGGTCGCCATGTATATACATATGGACTGAGTATGATTTCATGTCTACAGCTCTTCTCGGAAATACCAAATCATTCAATGCAAGCAATTGTCTCGTGGCCTTATATTTTTAACTGCGCAACTTCTCTACGTAAAGCCAGGTACGCCGCCGCATAGTCATTCGCCAAGACATAATCCCCTGCTACTTTCATGATAGTAGCTTTCTTAGCCATCATCTCGCACTGCTTGTTGGCATCTTCGACGCTTGAGTAATGATTAAACGCTTTCTCGATAGCCTCAACTCCCTTCATTAAGTACTCTTTACGCTTATTAGAATTGGGTGGCATCTTGCCGGCCATACCCACGTTGGCATCCGCTAAATGTGAGTATAGTTTTGCCGTCATCGCTGAGTTCTCACACTCTAAACTGCGTGGAAGCACGGCATTTAGTAATTGGATAGCAGGCTCAAACTCGCCGAGCGAAGAGAGCACATTAGCGATAGCACCGATAGCAGGCCATAAGTACGGGATAAGACGCGCTCGCCAGGCAACATTAGCTGCACGCACAACAATCGTGAATGCCTTTTGTGGTCTCCCGCATTTGTCCAGCAGTTCGGCTTTGAGAAGGAGAAGGCGTACCCGGAGGGCGATATCTTTATTCCCTTCCCGAAGTTCCGCGACCATGTCTTCGACCTTTGTGAAAGCGTCTTCAAGGTTTCCTCGACGGATGAGGCATTCGACGTGGAGCGTGTCGATCACAAAGGCCAGATCAGGCTCCAAGTCTTCATTCTTAGATTGCAATAGCTGGGAAAGTAGCAGTTCAGCGCCATCGAGATTATTGTGGTGCAGATCCCTCCTCAACTTTATGATGCCACGAAACTTATGCCAGTATTGGCTCGGCTTCCAAGCCCGTAGTGAGTCCGCATCCAGGCTTTCAAGTTTTTCTAATGCCTCATCATATCTACCTTTCAGGGCTAGCATCGAAGCCTGACGGCTGGTCACTTTGAGCCCGTCATCGAAGATTGAATGGCGAGCGTGACACTCGAGAAATATTTCGCATGTCGTCGCTGACAGATATGTTACGCCTAGTCTGTCCCAAAGTGCTATATTGATCGAGAGCTGAGATCCGACCATATTCTTCATGTTTCGCTCGACTAATATCTGTGAGCTTCGAACCAGGTGTTCCAAAGCTGTAGCAATACTTTCCCCTTGCGAAAGACACATCTTCGCCTCACTCATAAGAGCAGAGCTCCATAACGACCATGTCCCAGTTTCCTTTGCTCTGCTGCGCAGGAATGCGAGGGATTCTTTTCCTGTGCCCAATTGACTTTTTGATTCCAGCTCTTGCGTAACTTCGGGGTGCGCCCGCCCAAAGTGGAAAAGCCAGTTGAGAGCAAAATTTAGGCAAGTCATATCACGGTTCTCCCTAGCTGTTGATACCGTCTCCAACATTGCAGCGATGGCCTCTTTATGGCACCCAAAGTCAGCCTGGAGCACAGCCAGGTTCATGAGCGCGTATTGATAGAAGGACCTATCTCTATTCTGCATTGTGTAGTCAAAGTATCGATGCAGATAATCGAACGACGTTGCATAGTCACCCGCTCGCCAAGCTTCCAGGTAGCTCAAATAGTGGGATAGGCTGGGCACCATATAGCTATTCATGATGAGATCATGGAACTGGTGTCGTATTTCTAAGGGTATCCTGTTGCCATACTTTTGCATCTGATCGATTTGGAACTCAAGAAGCTTTTCGATATCATCAGTGCTCACAGGCATTTTAGCGCTCGGATCGTCTCTAAGTATTTCGTCATAGGCCACTGAGGCTATCGCCTCGACTGCTTGACCCCACTCATTCTCGCCTGTGAGAAGAACATTGTCGAAGCTTAGTCTTTGAAAAGCAGGCGTCTTCTTCTTATAATATGCCGCAGTGGTCTGGCGATACTGGACAAAATCTTTCCATAGCTCAACAGCGTCGTGAAAGCGAAGACGTGTGAATTCTAGCTGAGACCGACGTACGAACGCTCCAAATGGTGAGTTGCGAGACAGCTGGATGACCTCAGGTGCGGGCGCAGGGACCCCCAGCTCAGCATCTCGACGAAGATCCTCTTTGGTCTTGGCAAGTAGGGTGGAACAGTTGTCGAAAAACTCATGCAAGGCATCGAGTGAATCGATCTTCCATAATTTGTGAAGAAACACATACCACAAGCTACGCCCAGGCACACCTGAAGCAGCGGTGTGTGGCATCAACACCTTCTCAAAATCTGAAATAGAAATGACAAGACTGACGGTGCTCTCAGCTCGGCGCCACCGGTCGTTTGAGCTGAGAGCCGAGCTGGAAATATCATTGTCTATCAGGTGGGATGTTATGAAAGAGAGTACATCCACAATCGAAGACGTTGGTACTGTTCTGTTCGTGTACAACTCGATAAGCGCCAAAAGGCCTATCTTAGCCGGATTAAGGAATCGAGACATGAGTGATCTTCGTTCTCGGTGAAAGATCAGACAAGGTGTCGTAGTAGCTGGAAGTCTCTCGTTTCGTTATGCTGAGGAAATAAATGGCACAGGGACTCTGAGGCCATCGCTTAACCTGGTGGACCTCAATCAAGTTCAACCCCCATTGATCTACGCAGATATTTGTTCACGTACTGTAGGTAGAGCAAACGTCCTGATGTAGGTATGCAAAGTCTGATGTCGATTGTGTCATCAAAGATTGAAAGTTCCTTCAAGGTTTTCAGTTCGGCTCGGAATATGACGAGAGTCGCTTCTGTTTCACCATGTTGTCCGATTGCGCAGTCGCATTGGGAACTCTCACAACAAACACCTGCCTCCTGACAATATGTTGCAGTCGAGGGAGGTGAGGTAGGGTAGGCACGTTCAAGTTCATACAAACGTCGGCCCCTCTATATGCTATAAATACATATGCATATAACCCATAATTTCTCTCGGGGTCGCATTGGGTGGCTAACAATGATCAACCTTTTTGGAACCTCATTCCATTGCAGTGTTTCATGAGCCTCTTGAATGGAAGACAAGGCTGCACTATCTTCTTGAAACCTCATGTGGTACCAATTCTGGTCGAACGAGACTCAATAATACAGAACAAGCGAATTTGAAGTGTCTCTAGGTTTTGTTCTCTCACATTGACGGCGCCTATAATAATATATAAGCCACGTAGGCGATTATATGTGACGAGTTTCATTCAAGATCCAACACATCCTTCCTGCAACCTCGCCTGCTAAGCATATAGCGATCTAGATGCCAGCTTATTGCTCTAATAAATCATTTCCACTACAGAACATACCACTATTGTCTTGTGCTAACATCGATCAGGCTCACATCAAAAAGTTACCAAGATCGAAGACATAAGATTTATCCGAAGCCTATGCGGTAGGTCATGAGCAACATAGATATCCTGTACCCGATAGCATACTATATTAAAGGTACGCCGGTTTTGGTAATGCGGGGTAACAAATCACATATCATTTCTGAGACTACAGATCTGTAATGACGATAGCATCTACGTTTGGTCGTGAGATCTCAGAAAAGTGATGTCTTTCGGCGCGTTTCTCCGCAGTGCTACTTTGAAGTGAAGGGGCAGTGAAGGGGCGAATATGTAAAGAGATCTCGGGCAGTACTCGGAGAGCTCTGCGCCAATCTGTCTAGCAGGCTAACGTAAACGCTGCAAGTCAGTTGGTGGCGCTACACACATTGCTTCACACGCACGATTCTTCTTTTGGTTTAGTCAATCGTAAATTCCGGCTTCTTGGGGTACAGTAAAGTTTGAACGGTTCCCATTAACGCCGTTTTAGGTAGCATCTGTACCAATATGCTGAATCGTTTACCATGCAGTATTTTCCAAGCGACATAAGATTCGCTACTCAGATACCATCATGGCTTGACATAAGATACGAGGATTTAGTCGTCAGATTAGGGGAAACATAAGATAAGTTTCAGCCGATATTACAGCATGCGGTGTATCGCCTAGACACGAACATAAGTTGCTCATTCGTAGGTAGACGCCAGTGAGCCAAGATGGGGCCACGAGGGCAAGAACCGAGATCCAATCAAGCATGTCATCTTCTCGCGGGATTGCCAGCGAGACGGGTCGCATTAGTTAACATTAGCAAGACAGCACGCGTTTGCCAGTCAGTCATTGAAGCAACCGCCCAGATAGTACGAACCGAGCTAAGCTGTAAGTAGAAAAGCGCCAAATCTCAGCCATCAACGAGAAAACAACTCGCCAATCAAAGCTCATGTTTCGTTTCAGACAGGGGTCCCTTGAGATAAACCTTGGACACCCCTGTCTTCCCCTGACGAGGGCCGCCAAAATACCCAACGTCCAGTCGTTCTGGCCCAGCAGAATTCTCTCTAGTCAAGAAAGGAGGGTGACTCGTAACCAAGGGGCCAGATCTAACCTGTTGTGAAAAAGCTGCCGTAAGCCTATTAACTCTGGGCTATCAATTGGCCATGGGCGTCGTCATGATTGATACAGAGCCCTTATTGTTTTTGCAATAGCTCGGTGTACCGCCGGTAAGGCGGAGCTGAGTTAGGTACATGATACATGCAAGTACTACGTATTCGCGCGAGATTGCACGTTGTCCCATTCCGCGCAAGGGTCGGGTGACACCGACAAACATCAAGCCCCGCAGCCCGCAGCAAGGTCCGCCAATGGCAGAACCGAGGGGGCACTTACTTGACACTACAGCGGTTTAACTTCAGCTAAAAGAGCTGTACCTGCGCCAGTCGCCCGCTGCAGCCACGTACTGGCTTGTCACCGGCAGGTCTCGGGTAGCCGGGGTACCTAAAGTACAGTACATGGTACCTACATGTAAGGCGACTTTCTTTTTTATCTTAAATCCCTATGTGCCCTTCTTTTGCTCTCTCGTATTTGATGCATTTGAGAGGTGATTGGCTTTCTTTTTCTTTTCACCCATTCGCGCTCCTCCTCCGACCTCAAGGGAGCTCATTTCAATCATTATTCAGTCTTCAATAGTCGGGTGATGTAACAAACTGTGGCTGGGAAACAAAACATAATCGTCATCCGCGCAACCAACCGTTCATCACAATTTGCCCTGGTGGACGTGCACCCGGAGAAGACCCTGAAAACGTCCACTTAACCAGCTAATTCAAAGACTTTCTTTACAAGTAGCCGCCGGGCGTGCTTCTGCTATCTCTCACTACCGCCTACTTTTGAGTTGACATATCTTGATTTATTTCTTGGTATCAATTGTTGCGACTTGTTGGCACAACGAACTCCTCTCGCCACACCAAGTACACTCACTCTATCAAGGGACATCACCGTCTTTACACCTGAGCAATTCAATCATACCAAGTTTGTACCGCCTCGGACAAAGACTCTAAATCGCCTCTTGTTTATCACTTATTATGACTTAAACAATGCATTTATGAGTCCCCACTACTAAAGAAATCTTTGCCTTCGAGGGTTCTGGATCCTTCAACAAATCTCCTCAGTCACTACGAATTTCCACTGCCCCTTGTCCTGTTTCTCTCTTGACCAAAGCAACTGAATCATCTTGATACTCATACACATACTCAAAATACAAACTTAGACTGTACTCGGAATAGAAGACGATGTCATTGATGCGGCGCCGGATCGCTGCTCTCGGGACATTCACACCCTCACCGATATTAGCCTTACGAGACATGGACACCATGTCAACACAAACAAGCGCGGCCGACGCGGCCGCTACAATTGCCCCATACGCTACAGGTCTAGCGGGCGTCAATCAATCAGTTAACATGAAATTTAAGGATTTTCTATGGTGGTCATTGGGTATACTTGCGTTGGTCGTCCTCACCGTGAGGCTTCTGGAAATAGGATGGAGCAAACTACGGCATGTTTCTGCTATGTCGATGCCAGCGCGCGAGCAAGGTTATTGGAAGGTGTCACAGTGGAGTTGGATGCCCAGTTTGAAGAAAAATCTGATCTACGCCCCCTTCTGGCGTAAGCGCCATAATCGAGAGGTTCGATTATCTTCAGCTCTCAATATGGGAACTCTGCCGTCCCGTCTACATTCCGTTATCCTCGGCCTTTACCTACTCAGCAACATCATCTACATGTTCTACTTGGACTGGTCCCAATCGAATCGCTACGCCTTGGCCGCCGAAATCCGAGGTCGCTCAGGGACACTCGCCGTCGTTAACATGGTCCCTCTCATAATCCTGGCAGGACGAAATAATCCTCTGATACCCCTGTTGAAGGTCAGCTTCGACACATATAATCTATTGCATCGTTGGATGGGCCGCATGGTCGTGCTGGAGGCCTTGATCCATACGATTGCTTGGGCATTCGTTCAAGTTGCTGCAGCAGGATGGAGCAGCTTCAATGAGAAAATCCTACACGAAACTTTCATCGCCTCCGGCTTTGGTGGCACAATCGCCCTACTTATCCTCTTCTTCTTGTCGCTTTCTCCGGTCCGCCACGCCTTTTACGAAACGTTCCTCAATGTTCACATTATTTTAGCTATCATCATCTTCGCTACGACTCTGATTCACTGCGCCTCAGCGTCCATCCCCGGTGGCTTGCCACAACTTCCCTACATGATTGCTATCTTTCTACTTTGGTTCGCGGAGCGACTTGCTCGCATGTTTCGCCTTGCCTACAACAATTGGTCATCTCGACGTGGCTTTACTGAAGCAGTAATCGAGCCCATGCCCGGCGATTGCAGCCGCGTTACAATGCATCTCCCTCGATATCTTGATGTTGGACCCGGTACTCATGCCTACATTCGATTCATGGGAGTCAGCCCTTGGGAGAACCATCCCTTTTCCATTGCGTGGGTTGAGCATCATCCAAACGACGCAGACAGGGAGCTACACAGGGAAAAGAGCTATAGCAACAGTGCTCTTCGTAAGGGCACCACGTCCGTTTCATTCGTCATCGGCGCACAGACCGGCTTCACCCGACAACTGTTTGATAAAGCGAGTAGAAGCGGAAACTCTTCGATAAGGGTACGGGCAGCTATGGAGGGTCCATACTCTGGACACCATTCCCTCGATTCGTACGGCCACGCCGTCCTCTTTGCCGGCTCAACGGGTATCACCCATCAGCTCTCGTATCTGAAGCCGTTGATACAGGGCTTCAATGACGGGACTATCGCAACGAGGCGGGTTACCTTGGTGTGGGTCATGCGTGACACCGAAGCATTAGAATGGGTACGCCCATGGATGGATGAGGTCTTGCGCATGCCTAGACGCCGAGAACTCCTCAATATTCGACTATTCATCACACGGCCAAAGAACTCGAAGGAAATTGTTTCTGGTTCTAGTACTGTCCAGATGTTCCCAGGGCGACCCAGCATATCAACTATCATGCAGAGGGAGGTGGAGCAGCAAGTCGGCGCGATGGTAGTCACTGTATGCGGGCCTGGCGCACTCGCGGACGACGTACGACAAGCCGTCCGGGCGGTGCAAAGTACAGAAAACGTTATAGATTTCTGCGAAGAGAGCTTCACGTGGTAGCGACGCAGTTACATATATATACGTACCTGCCTCGTAACAGCGTGAGCGACGCATGCGATGATTGCAACATGCAAATATGATACCTCTCTAGTAGCCAAACGGCTACATAGTTTTCGTGCATTTTCATGGGTTTTTTAAGGGCGAGGCGTTAGGCGGAAAGACGACCTGTAAATACTTCTATTACAGTATAAATCTTCACTAGAGATACAAGAATCATCCAGCATAGTTAAACAACCATTATTCTTCATTTAATAGCAACGTGATCACGTAATCCCTCCCTATTTGTGAATGTTTGACGGGGCTAGGCAATATAATTTAGAGCGTAGAGTCTCGAATAGAGCTTTATCTGAAATTCGCAATAGATAAGTAACTTCAATGATATTTTCGGTATCTTTCTCGATCTTCCTCATTTGCGGTAACAGTGTCTTCTAGTCTCATGGTTTTCATGCCTGCTTTATGCGAACACTTGATAAGGGCTTCGAGTTTCGAGGAACATCTGGAACCTACAGGTCACTTCTAGTTCAGGTCGTCCCTAATCATCCTCACTGGATTGAGTTAAGGGGACATGCAGAGATAGTACCTACCAATCATATGAATACGGTCAGATTTCCTGACTATTCGGACCCTAGGTGCAAGTTTGTTTCAAGAAAAATTAAAGACTACCTCAGGCAACTTGTATGTAATACCTGAATTATCATACTTATTTACAGGGCAGGGCACTAGATAGGTGTAGGGGTTCCATAGATAATACCTTTTTCTTATACTATCGCATTTATAATCCCTTTGCTTCGAGCGTTACTGATACATTTCGGTGAATGGATCCATTGAAGTTGTCAAACGCCAGTCAGTTCGCCCGATCACAACTCAAGAATGTCGCTGCCCATATTTAGATACACTGACGGCATGGCCAGCGTGGATGGTCACCTACAGGTGGATTATCAGCACAATAATCAGTGGTCATACAGAGAAGAATACCACATATAATCAATGTCCACAACTCTAAGAGATCTATCTACTCCCTAGAGATGCACGAGTACCAGATGAAGCCATCATATGCATTGGCTCTTCGAGTTTTCTGCCTGCAAAAGCGGAACACATTGTCAAGTACTACGGGCTTATATGGAAAAGCGCAACTCGGGGATAGGCAAAACACCTTCAATGAAAGAGCTATTCGATGAAACCGGATCAGATTCCGGAGCTGCTGTGGTGTCTGTTGATGTATTCTTTTTTTCGTGATTGTGGTAACTCGTGGTTCGAGAATTTTCCCACGGCCTTCTTTAGAGCTCTTATCATCAAGGCAGGATCTTGAATCCGACCCTTGTCACAATAGTACCTTGGTATAGACCAATTCTTTTCTCGAGGGTCAAATGTATGGTAAATCTTAGGAAGCTTTATATTGGTTGCGAACCCTCCTGGCTGACAAGCCCTCTTCGGGCAGTGCGGGGTGCATCGATGCGATGCTACTTAGTCAAATCTGTAAGCCAGCTAGACGCAGGCTGCGGTCTATTACTCTGCGTAGAGGCTAAAAATGCAGTGAAATCGGACATAGAGGCAAACTCGCCTTCTTTTTCGGTGTGAATATACTGCCGAATGGAGCACATATTGAACTGCGCAACAGACTTTCAATCTAAGAAGTACTTTTTAGGTGGAGAGCATCAAATGGAACTACCCATCTAGGTAAGAAGAGCTCCGGGGGTATTTATAAAGTTTCCAAGGGTTTATAAGCCAGGCGCTTGTTAAATCAGCTATTCTTCATAGATGCAACAGACGAGTGTAATGATAACGATGCACAAAATCTAATTGTGTATTTCACCCAGGCGACGAAGCCGCTAGCCGGGTTCGCGCTAAACGTATGCCTCTTTAGTCGACACCCCCTTTGGATATTTGGTACTGGTTGTCATGAAATTACAGTTGAACAGTATTGTGGATGGCGTATTATCGAGATGGAAGATGGTTCATTGATTTGATATTTCGAGGAGATCACTGTCAATATATCAAAAACTATTTTCCACTAGGCCGTTTACCAAAAAAACAAAAAAAAACAAAAAAAAACACAGATATAACAGACTCCGAAACGGCTCAGAAAAAACCTGACGAAACCTCTATAGTACTTGACGCTCGCTACTGATAGCTCTTCTCACGTGCCCAAGATCTCTAGTTTAACGAGTATCATACTTTTTGGTCGTTACTATTTCAAGTTCTTCAAGTTCTTCAAGTTCTTCAAGTTCTTCGAGTCGAGCGTGGCCTCAGGCCTCGGCATTAAGCTGAACCCATCAACCTCCTAAGGGAGTTGAAAGGTTCCTCAATCTCTTGAACCTTTGCGACATTAGGCTTCTTTGATCTATGTAGCTCAGCTTGGTTGGAGAGAACCAGGTTGGCGCATTCCACAGGCGGTACAGTTTCGCGGCTTATCGAGCTCCTGCCAGTTTGGATGCAGCAGAGAGAGTCTGCCGATATGGTACACATCTACCGCAACTCATATTGCATACAAATGGTGAAGTGTTGGTATAGAAGCCTTCAAGACTTGGAGGCTTTTGGTTTCCGAGTTTGGAGTGCCTTAATGGTAAATACATGTAGGCTCATATACTATTAGGTACATTATTTCAGGGATACACCTGTACTAGGCACTCATGTACGCTATTAGGGTCAATTACTTTCCTTATTAGGCCTGGCGAGTAGAAGGATTCTAGTATCCTTGTCCAAAGCGTCATCCCCAGATGGAGTAGGTCAGCAATCATATAGTATAAATATTAGTACGATCCTTTACCCCAGGAAGATATTGCTCTAGTCTACTACCTACCGAAGTTCTTATACTTCGTATACAGACAAGAAAACAATGTCCTCCTAGACACAGCCTCTGACTGTACAATTGGAAATCTGCCCACTCCCACCATGGTCAAATACAACTGCCGCTGGTTCTCACGAACTGTTCTGCTGTCTTCGCTTGCGAATGGACTCACGCCAAATAAGGAACAACATGATGCTGTCAGTAATTCTTCGTTTGACTATGTCGTTGTTGGTGGTGGCACGGCAGGCCTGGTAGTGGCATCACGATTGTCGGAGGATCCACGAGTCTCTGTTGCTGTCATTGAGGCTGGAAATTTTGAAAGAGACAACCCACTTGTCACCACCACTGCAGAACTTGGAGTGGGCAGGGGCACCAACATTGACTGGCAGTATCTCAGTGTGCCTCAAGTCTACGCGAATAATCAGAGTTTGCTCTGGAGTGCAGGGAAAGGCCTTGGTGGTTCCAGTCTCATCAACGGAATGACCTATATGCGCCCTTCCAGTTCACAGATCGATACATGGCCCTCTCTTGGGTTAGAAATAGATTGGAATCTCCTCTTCAATTACTCGACTCGTGGAGAGCAATTTCAGCTCCCATCGCAAGCTCTGATTGAGCTGGGAGCGGGCTACGAGCCACTTGCTCATGGCTACGACGGCCCTGTTAAAACTTGCATTAGTCCAAACATCTCGACTAGCGACCTTCACGACATCCTCAACTCTACGTTCCAAGCTTTAGGAACACCTCCTAGACATGAATTTAACAATGGCGACTTGAGAGGATTCGGATACCAGTCAGCAACAATCGATCGCGATCTTGGCATCAGGGATGATGCAGCTCGGGCATATTATTATCCTTTCGCGGAACGTGACAATCTTGTGGTGATGGTCAATACCACCGGAACTCGAATCTTATGGTCAAATGATTGCGCCAGCCAGGAGGCTGTCGCTACAGCCATTGAAGTGGTCAACCAACGTGGAGAAACCTCGAGAGTCTATGCAAACAACGAGATCATACTCTCGGCCGGTGCAATCCGCAGTCCAGCCATCTTGGAACGCTCAGGAGTTGGCAACCCAGCCGTCTTGTCTCGCCAATCCATTGACGTTAGAGTTGATCTGCCTGCCGTCGGCGAGAATTTCCAAGATCAGACGGTGCTTGCCATATCAGCCACTGCGAAACAAAATTATACGGGATTTCCTGCGTTTGTGGCTCACACATCATTGCAAGATCTGTTCGGTCCCAACACGCAATCTGTCTATGAGTCAACACTCGCGAAACTTCCCGAATATGCAGCTGTGATTGCGGCGCAGAACGGTGGAGCAAGCAGCGCTGCTGTACAAGAACATCTTCTACAGACCCAGTTGGATCTGCTGCTGAAGTCCAATACCCCGGCATCAGAAATCGCACCCGGTATGATTGGTGACGCGTTTGGTGCCGTATATTGGCCTCTGCAACCGCTCAGTCGTGGCAGCATTCACATAAACACCACAAATGCAACTGCACCACCCACGATCGATGGCAAGTTCTTCCAGTTGGATTTTGATGTCCAATTGGCGGTGGAGACGTCCAAGTTCGTTCGTAGGCTCTTCACAACTCCTCCAGTGGCTGATATTATCGACATGGCTTCCCTTAATCCTGGCTTTGACGTGGTTCCGGAAAATGCGACCGATGAACAGTGGGCGGCGTGGCTGAGGTCGAGTCCAATGGCACCGAACCTCCACCACTTGGGTACAACTGCTATGTTGCCGAGATCGATGGGCGGAGTAGTCGACAACGATTTCAAGGTGTACGGAACAAAGAACGTGCGCGTCGTGGATTTGGGGGTCCTTCCATTTCAAGTTGCCGGACACTCCATGGCTGTACTATATGGTGTCGCCGAATGGGCTTCGGAGAAGATTAAAGCCACATTGACCTAACCATGCTACCTTGTAAATCAGAATGCTCGCAGTTTAACGAAGGAGCTTCAGGTATGTAATATATTTGATGGACTGTTCACAATTCTATAACTTTAATTGTCACTTGTTCTATAAAGTCATCCGTAGAGAAAAGCACCCCCAAATATCGAATTTATTGTTCTTGCAGACAACACAGTGATACCAGGTCCACAAGCGAGACTTTCCACATGTATCGCATTCCACTCCGACTTTGTATTTCGTGATTATGACTGGGCCGTCTGGTTCTAGACTTGCTACCGTAGGCTTCGCACGAAAAATCCCGTCTTCAGAGAAATCACTCTCACTTTCACTCGCAGTACCTTCCGAAGTTGATGAGGCGTTGGCAGTACTCTGAAATTTTCGTAAAGTAATATAGTTTTTTAACGCTTTTATATACTTAACGAGTTTTAAATCATAATACGTTGTATTATTATTAGCTTTAGGCTTTTATTATTATAAATAATTCTTTATTAGATAAAAAAACAGAAACTCACTTATTAAGTAAGAAACAGCAGCAATAAACGTTGTAACAATGTATTATACTACTTAGAAGGCTGCTTGGAGAATAGAATATATAACGACTAGGCTGGCATAAGAAAAAAGAAGAGATAAGTTGTCGCGCAGGTTGTTTACTTAATGTAAGAAGAGGCAGATAAGGAACGATGTATCAAGAACCAGATGAAGGGGGCATAACCACCCCTTTTATATTGGATAGCAACCTTCATTTCATGGCGTGAAAGTTCTGCCTTGTTCGGGGTTTGTTGTCTCGAGTTTCCTGGAACGGGGCGCCACGTTGATGATGAGGCAATGCTGCAACATCTTCCATCTGCGACCAGCATAGGAGATCTGCTTAACCCCTCGAGCTACTCAACTCACCTTGGATGAATACACTTCCGTGCCGAATACCTAAGCAACTGTACTTGATACTCTACATGATGCGGAGCATTGGATTTTGCCCGCCGACCCCCCTCCCCAAACCTCCTGCTAAGATCAGTCAAGTCGCTTTGCCTAAGCTGACGACTGAAAACTCCACATCTCGCGTATAACGGGCCGTGCCAGTGGCTCTCACAGCTTGGAGGGAAAAGAAGTCAAATGAAACTTGACTTATTTGTGAAAGAGGCATTCTGCCTCGCTCATGGTCATCTGGGGATCCAGGGCAGGCCATGGCCACTTCACATGCAGGCATACTCACGGCGCTTTGTCTACGCTATCCAAACCTGACTATAGCTGCTCGTTCGTCGCCTGATCTAACCACCATGATATAGCCCACCAAGCCCCTCATCGTATATAGACTGTGCTTGGCCACGGGTAAGTCACACGATCGCGCCACTTTAGCTGTCCAAAGATCCGCCGAAGAGTGACGTGGCCAGCTCCGCAGCTTCAAACGAAACGCCTACTAGAACGGCTGCTCTCTGAGAGACTTGGTCACGATATCAGCGGCCGCATCTTCATGTGGCACGATACGAGGAGTCGCTTGGACTTTGCCCCCGAATTCGACCCTTTGTGGATAAGGGCGCCTGAGTTTGATGGGCTGCCTCCTGTCTAAGCCCTTGGGCCTCTGGCGTGATTTACGATACCTGTGTTAACGCCTGACTTCTTAGATACGTTGGGGCAAGTTGGTTCCTTAATATGACACACTCATTGATACCGTAGTTATGCAGGGAGAAGGGGGCAAGACTTCCTAGACGGTTCCATCTCTTGACCTGTTTCCCCCAAGAGCGGTAAGTGAAGACAAGCGTCGATATTACAGGAGTACCACCAAGTCGGACCCAGAATTGCCGTTGCGTGTAGGGAATCTTTCTAAGGGAAGCACGCTGAGTAGGATGGCGAAAATCGCAAAGCCCAAGAGGAGTATTGCAAATGACTCTGCAGCCAGGCGAAGGTGGTATGAAACGCTGAGGTCATCGATGACGAGCCAATCCCATTGCCGACGTAGCGTATCGGACATAGAGAGAAGGATGAGGCCAGAGTAAAGTGAGAGATGAATAGAGAAAGATGTTGCGGCAGCTGGTCTTTTAAGCTCCCCGTAGGCACAATGATAAGTATGAAACTAGAGTGGTTCCAAAAGCTTGGAATTTATGAGCTCTGGGATGCGTTAGCAGTTTTAAGGCTGCTCAATTTCTGCTGCGATTCAGCAATACGTTGTGCAAGCTTATCCGATTCTTGTTCAAGCTGGTCGACTCATTGCTGAAGTTGGTCAAGTTCGCTACCGGATCGACCTTTCTCGTCGTTTAGTTCCTGGAGCATTCTATAAGATTAGCAATATGCCTCGGGTCAAAAGTAACCGTTCCGCGCGATTATCGCTTCCAATGTCTCAACTGATTCCCTGATAGCTGTGCTTGAGTAGAAGGATATAAGACAAAGCTGAATTGATAATGAGGATGAAGAAGGGAAACATGAGTGAACGAGACAGCCGACGAAGTGAGGCGCACAGGTCACCAATGCCCGAAGAACAGGTTTAGACAGCTTAAAAGATACTGACAAATCTTATTCTATCGTTATGTATGTCAAAAGCGGAATCGCCCTGGAAGAACCAAAACGAATGTTATAGATGGTCTTAGCCTGTCAGGCAATACCGCTTGTATAACCAAGCATAAGATAGCAGGACCCAGTGATACGTATGCTACTTTAGATTATAACGCTTATACGAGAGTAAATAGTGTAACACCTGTGTGGTACCGTCATGGTGACTAGATAAAATGTTATGCATGCAAACATAGCCCAAATTTATAATGAACCTGCAAAATACTCGCGATTACATTATTTAACTCACATACCTAGGTAGATAGCAGGTGCTAAGTGTTTTGAGGCATATCTCGCGGAAACGGCGAACGAAAAGGCAACATGAGCCCCCTTATTTTGGTTCTGGATTTGCGCAACTGGGGAATTGACGACTTTTACCATCTCAATCACATCATCAACACTGTCGAGACCTGCGACCAGGTCCCCGATTATCCTCGCGCGCATTATACAATATCCTACTCGTGTGTAATTTCAGTAGCTCCCGCCAAGATGCAATCAGAAAGGGGTTCGTATGGCGAGAACGAAAAGGTACAGAGCATAAGGGCCATTGGTAGATGCCCTACCTCCCATTAGACCCGTCGTATATCGGTCGTAACTACAAGGCTACCATTCAAGTCAACTCGCAAGGCTGCAAGAATAGCACTTCATAGAGCATCCCGCGGAAACCCGATCTTGGTGTTCCTCATGAGCTAAATATTGTCTTGGATAAGGTGGCCTGGAAGAGCTTGGAAGAGAGCTTTTTCTGGCGGAGATCATTGATTTATCCAAGGAAACATCTGTGCTGCGTGATAACATTGTTGTTTATTTCGTTTCGACCGATTGACTTCACCTGCGCTGCCAGCCCCTGGCAAGCCACGGAACGCTACGAATCGAGGGCATCGTTGCCATCGACAGTAAGGGGTACGTATTTCAGGGCTACGGGCATCATTCAATCTCTTTGGATGATGCTCTGGAGAGCGTAAATATTCATCTCAAATAACGAGCACTCAATTAATTGACTCTATATCCGTCGGGGCCTGATCGCGGGCCAATGTTACTACGTACATAAAACGTACAAGAATTTACAGCAGCCAGTACGTCAAAATCACAACGGGTCGTGGAGATTCATGAGAATGTGGCTCAAAGCTCTCATAGTTTGTCGTCGATCGGCCCAGTAGTTTAGTCCAATCTGAGTAGTCACCTAAATGAATTCTTAGCCAAGAGTTATATATGTAAAGGGGGGCCATCACGACAACGCCGATAGTAGCCAACGCAGCCTATAACGCCCCATCTCACATAATCTAGGTTCTAGAAGGAAAGGCGAACGACATGTAAAATTGGCCGGGATAGGGCGAACACACGGTACTTGGCAGGTAACACATTGTGAGATTTAAGTTTGCTCCTCATTTACATATCCCGGGAACGGTATCGGGTGTGGCCCGTGGATCTTGGACCTCTCTATTGGATCGATAATAGGGGCGTACACGCATCTAAGGTTCGCAAACAACGGTTAGGTAGCGTCACAGATTTTCAGTTCATGGCGTCCTGCTACCAGTTTGCATGATACATTTGGTGACAGTCATAGCGAACATGTGTAAAAATGATAACCTCATCCCTCCATCGTGTCGTGTCAGTCTCTGAAGCAGGGCAGCAACTGCCAGTGAGCCACATAACACTCGCATGACGCAAGTCGGTACCGCTGATCTAAGAAGCGAATACCATGGACGTACGTATGTACCTTGCTTAGTAACCATCATGCACTCGTATGTAAGGAGGTAGCAATGACTCGAGACGTTCGGGTCTTGGAAAGGTTAATGCGGGGAGCGTTCGCTCTTCTTTCTGGAGGATCTGATATGGCGGGGGAAATGCGATTCTGGAATTTAAGCAATCCCATAGACCGGAATAAGCCTAGCTGCAACAGCCCGCCTGCTTAGACATCAGGCAGCACGGCACCTGCGTAAGAGAGGAAGATCAATGTCCATTCGTTGGTCTAGCAAGCAGCTTAAGTCATTTGTTTGTTTTTCCTCCCATTGACAACAAATAGGATCTCTGTGCCATTCATCTTAACGTGTGGCATGGCATATGAAATAACTTCTGTGGCGGATGAAGGGAGTGAATGAATGGTATGATATGATAACAATCAATTGTTGAACTGAGATGGGCTCGACTTGATTAATTCACTGCAAGTGACGATGGGACTGACGGTTTCGCACCGTGCCCAGGTGTTATCGGCTGGCAGATACTCCCCCGATAACTACAGCACTGGCCACTCATCGTCACCCCCCAAAGTTCCAGGTCCCACTGCGGGCAGCTTTAGGCCATCCCCTCTCTGGCTTGTGATTGTCAACAAAAACAATTGCGGGACCCGCCCACCAAGTGGCTGCCTGCCCCCCGGCGAGTTATAGGGCGTATAGACCAGGGTGCAGCCCGGCTTACCTTTCCCTACATAGCGCAGCTTACTTCTTTGGTTAGTGCACCATACAAAAATTTAAAACAGTAATAACAAACAAAGTATTGTATATAAAAAAGAACTTTTATATAAATATAAAACTTTTATATAAATATTTATATATAATTATAAACTATAGTTTATTTATAACAAAACTATAAATTAATTATAAATTAATATATAAATAAACATTTTTTAAACATTATAATTATTAAATAATATTTTGTTTATTTATTAAAATTTTATTTATATAATTATTTTGTTTTTTTTTTATTTTTATTTAATTTAATACTTAGCTTTTTATATTATATATTATATAACTTTAATTAATTATATTATAAATATTAATATAATCGTTAACTTTTTTATTAATTAATAAAACTAAGTTTTTAAAAAGCTTTAAAGCTTTATTATTTAGTTTAAAAATTTTTAAAAGTATAAACTATAATACTAGTTTATTAACCTTTTTATTAAATTTTTTGCTAACTTTAAAAACAAGCTTTAATACTTATAATTTTTTAAAATTTTTATATTAAAGTTTATTAATAAAATTAATTAATTAAAACTAATTAATCTAAGTTTAAAAACTATTATATAAAACTAAAAAATTATAAATTTACGTTTATTAAACTATAAATTTATGTTTATTAAACTATAAATTTACGCTTATTAAACTATAAACTTATGTTTATTAAACTATAAACTTATGTTTGCTAAATTATAAACTTACGTTTACTAAACTATAAATTTATGCTTGCTAAATTATAAATTTGCGCTTGCTAAATTATAAACTTGCGCTTATTAAACTATAAACTTACGTTTATTAAATTATAAACTTATGTTTATTAAAAAACTATAAACTAATTAACTTAAATTTAAAAGCTATAATATTTATAATTTTTTAAAGTTTTTATATTAAAGTTAACTAATAAAATTAACTAATTAAAACTAGTTAATTTAAGTTTAAAAATTATAACATTTATAATTTTTTAAAGTTTTTATATTAAAGTTAATTAATAAAATTAATTAATTAAAACTAATTAACTTAAATTTAAAAGCTATAATATTTATAGTTTTTTAAAATTTTTATATTAAAATTAACTAATAAAATTAATTAACTAAAACTAGTTAATTTAAATTTAAAAGCTATAACATTTGCAGTTTTTTAAAGTTTTTATATTAAAGTTAGCTAATAAAATTAACTAATTAAAACTAGTTAACCTAAGTTTAAAAACCGTTATATAAAACTAAAAAACTATAAATTTATATTTGCTAAAATATAAAGTTATTATTATTAAAATATAAAATTATTATTATTAAAATATAATATATAATGTTTATTTAATATAATTATTAACGTTTAAACTATAATATAATTATAATATAGCTATAATATAAAAATAATATAACTATAGCTTAAAAAGTAATAAATAATTAATTTTTAATTATTAAATTATGTTTTTTTTTTTTAAAAAATAATTAATAAAATAAAGCTTAATTATGTTTTAATTATAATAAAATTGCAGCTGTATTATATTTTAAAAATATTTAAAAAAGCAATATATAAT